>CABHPR010153423.1:455-30928 GCA_902168415.1 Peromyscus melanophrys | reverse complement strand
ATCAGATCCTGTATAGGTCTGCCAGGACCTCTAGCACAAGGGAATGATAAGATTGATCAGTTACTAATAGGTAATGTGCTAGGAGCCTCAGAATTTCATAAGAAGCACCATGTAAATAGCAAAGGTTTAAAGAAGGATTTCTCCATCACTTGGCAACATGCCAAGGATATTGTAAAAAAACAAAATGTCCTACTTGTTCCTTCTATAGCCAAACTCTATTACCTGCAAGGAACAATCCAAAAGGTATACAAAGAAATGAAATTTGGCAGATGGATGTGTCTCATTTTGCAGAATTTGGAAGATTAAAGTATGTACAACATACCATTGACACCTATTCAGGATTTTGGTGGGCAACTCCAATGAGTTCTGAAAAGGCTGATTCTGTGATTACAAACCTATTAAAAGTTATGGCCATCATGGGAATACTTGTACAAATTAAGGCAGACAATGCCCCAGGATATGTCTCCAAAAAAAAATGAGACAGTTTTTTTTTTTTTTTTTGCTTATTATAATATAAAGCATGTTACAGATATACCACACAATCTTACAGGCCAAGCAGTCATAGAAAAATCCAATCGAATTTTAAAGGATATCCTAAATAAACAGCAACAGGTAACAATGACTCCTAGAAATAGATTGTATACCGCTTTATTAACCTTGAATTGTCTGGATGCTGATGAGAATGGAACAATAGCTGTGGAGAGACATTGGACAACAGACAAAACAGAAGAGCTAAATCAATCTGTTTATTTCAAAGATGTGTTGACCTCAGAATGGAAACCAGGATACATCCTACATTGGGGAAGGAGTTTTGCTTTTGTTTCTGCAGGAGAAGAAAAGCTATGGATACCAACAAAACTAATAAAAATTCTATTCAAATAGGAGAAACTCCTTGATGAGAAGTGAAAGCTCATCCACCAATGTGACATCTCTGTAAGTTGTAAGAGAAATTTAACAAACAAGGGTTGGGATAGGATTCTGTATTTGTCTTTACAGGACAATAGAAATACCCATCTTTCAGAAATCATAAGGCCTTGGGTATCCAGCCATCTATAGCAGAAAGTAAGAATCTGATGGTACTAATCTACACAGGGTAATATCTTAATGCCTAACAAAAATCTATGTCTCTTTAACCATAAAAAAGTTGTGGTTCAGGTTCAATTATATACCAAGCTGGCTTTGAAGTTGGAATTGGCTCACTCCCTCTCTAAATCCAAATATAGTTGCTAAAAGAAAAGAGATTCTGTCTCATATCAGAAAAGCCATTTGGTGTGGGACAGAAGAAAACCAATAAAAAGGGACCATTGTCTTGAAGATTCTAATTCTCTCCATGAATTCTTGATTTCGTAGAATCCTTTCTTACATGTCATGCCATCTTTAAATCTAAACTTTCCATTTTGGTATTAATAATATTCAAGTTTTTCACAGTAAAAAATAAATCTTTTCCAGTAGCAATCTCTGAAGTCTCCAGAAGGAAGATGGGGCTCCACAACAACAACTCTACCCAGTCCAGAATGATGCCATGGTATTCACAAACATTACTCAAAATTACTGAAAATAATTACCTAGATAATTCCATAACAAGATGGTTCATCATATTACACTTCTAGCCAGAATCTCAGACAACCTTCCCCATTACTCTGAGACTGACTGCAGAATCTACAGTTAGTCCACCTGAGACTTAACTATCTGAGCTTTCTTACAGGACCCACCAGGGATACCATCACCCACTGAACAGCAGGAAGCAATTCTAAGAAAACGATGCCCCCTTTCATGTTTCTGAGGGTTATGGATAATGGTTATAGGGTTGGGCGTGGAATAAAACATTGGACTTGGTGTTCTCCTTAAGAAAAGAAAAAAGGGGAATGGATAGGTATAGGATATTAAGGTAAATTATTGTATATACTAGTAAACTAATTTAGTAAAATAGCAGCCTCAGATGAATTGCACTGTTATGGGTTCTTGTATATTGATACAAATGTAAACTATTTATATATTTTTATTCCAGATAATCTGTATATTGATACAAATACAGAATCATACTTATTGTAATATATATATATTTCTATTCTTATTTGAATGTTTGTATATTAATACAAATGTAAAATTATATATTATATTTGCCATACTGTATGTATGCTCTACCTCTGTTTAGGATATTTGGTATATTGATACATATTTAGGATTATTGTCATATTGCATGTTGTACTATGCATTCCTACCTCTGCTTTAACTATTTTGTGTATTGTCACAATTTTGAGGTCATTGTCCTTTTACTGTACATTTGCTTACAGACTGTTTACCCTGTTTATGTGAAGCCTTAGTTCTTAGGTTATCTACATAGATAAGACTTACAAATTTACAGTCACCTATGCTTGTCATCTCTATAGCTATGTTAGTTACAGAAACATATGTCAGATGGATAGGTAGTCTTCAAAAAAGGCAAAGAACTTCCCTTGCCTCAACTGCTGACAGTAAAATGGTCTGACAGATACTCTAGGCCTGTAGCCAATTTGAATGTACCAACGATGCTGAGAAAGTTTTGGTTATTGTCCAGACTACCAGCTGTCTCTGTCTACTCTCGCAAGACTCCTGAAAGTTGCTTGCATCCTTCTCCCATTTCTCAGGTGTTATTATATTTCTTCTCAGGACTTTGATGGGATTGAAGACTAGCAGTTATAGTTATAATCTTCTTGTATCTTAGCTAGAACATATTAAATATTAGATTCGGGTTCTTTAGGATAGGAGAACTTTTGGAATGATCTCTGTAATGTGCCATTTACCTATGCTCTAGACTTCTCTTGATTTTAGTATGTGTTTCTTGTTTAATGTTGCTCATGTTGGTTGTAGTTCCATTTTTTCTAAGTCATTATCCCTTTTTTCTCCTGGACAATATTTGATAATCATTCCTATTGTATATAGTTTTGTATTAGATTAGAACTTTCTTATTTAGACAAAAGGGGGAGATGTAGTGGGTAGCTGTTCCAGCTTTGACCTGGAAGTACTACCTCTAGTGAGGCTTCTGGTAACTGCCATGCCTATCTATGACCTGCCCTTGGGGCAGGGCTGAGACAGGAGCCCTTAAGACCTGAGATCCAGATGTGCCGGCCCTCTTGGTTCCTCATGATCCTGGATGCTGGATGGCAGACTGAGTTGGAGTTCTCCAGAGAATCCTGCTGGACGGCACCTCACCTCTCCTGGATCCTGTAGCCAATCCCATTGCTGGCTGTAAGTTATCCCAAAGTAAACCTCCTTTTCAACTATGTGGAGTTGCCTTGTTAAATCCCCACATTAATCTAATCTCAGGTTCATAGAAATAATACACGGAATAGTTTTAAGACTTGCCATGGGTTGAGAAGAACATGGTGCTCCTTTCTTTGTTGGCTAATTTATAAAATAATAATAATAATAATTGAATTGTACCTTCAAATTTCATGAACTATTGAAAAGCACTAGAGAAATTAGGTCAGAGACTTAAACACTAGTGTTTATATTCTTAGATGGTCACATTTAAAAAGGAGACTACCCCCATGTCCATAAGAAAGACAGTCCTTATTCTAAGATTATATTGAAGTTTTTAAAATGATTTTATACTTATAAGGCTGAAAGAAGGAATTTATCAATAAAAGTTTTCAAAAACAATTTCTGTAAGAAAAAAACAGGTCAGAGCTTAAAGACAGAAATGAACATACCAGTGTATTACATAATCACATGCATATGCGCAATATAAAGATTTGATCTTATGGAAGTCAAGAAGAGAATGATGGGTACAATTGGAAGGGTAGATTAGATGGAATGAAAGTTTGAGAGAAGCTGATCACTTGTTAGTAAGCAATAGTTACATAGAAGCATGAAGTTCTGTTTTGCTATTTCATAGTAGGGTATATATGGACAATATCAACTATACTACCTTTCAAAAATCTATAAGATGGGATTTTGCAAGTTTTTATGGTGAAACTGATGTTTCATAATGTACATGACATTATATATAATTATTAAAATCTCATACTACTCCATTTATGTTTGCTAGTTTTGTTTTGTATATCAGTTAAAATAAATTGAACTAAAATTTAAAAGGCAGTTATCCAAAAAATTCTTAGATTCTTGAAGGGAACCTTAAGACACTCAGTTACATAATGATATTTCACCTTTCTATATCTGCTTTATGATCTGTTATTTTCCTCTAATTTTCATGCACATACTGCTGAATGAAGGTAAGGTTTGAAAAGTTTGGCATTTCTCCATAATCATATAACTCATTCAAATTTAAATTCTAAAATACCTCCAATGCCTGGTTCTACCTATATTTTAAAAAATTATTATTTCTTTTTAACTGAAAGATACTTGTGTCATATATTTTGATTATGTTTTTTTCCTTGACCCAACTCCTCCCAGATCCTCTGTGCTTCCAACCCCACCCACTTTCACATCCTTTACCTATTTCAAATAAAACAACAACAACAACAACAAAAACCCAAAAAGCTAATCAATAATACAAAACAAAACAAAAAGCAAAGAACTGTCTCTCTCTTTTAAACACATACACACACCAGTACACACACACACACACACACACACACACACACACACACACACACAAAGACACAATCAAAGCAAAGAAAGGAAAGAAAAAAATGCACAAACAAAACAAATAAAGCAAGAAGTCCACAAAATATAATTGGGTTTATTCTATGTTGGCCAATACTCCTGGATAAAGAGAATACCCTGGAGTGTGATTGGTATACCCAATGAGACTCAACAAAAATGTTTTGCTCTTTGCCAGAAGATAATAGCAGCAGATAGCTTCCTACCTAGGAATAGAAGCCTAAGTCTGTCTCCTCTCAGTGCTGTGACCCCATCTGATTTGAACCTGGGCAGATTTCTGCTTGCTACCACAGTCTCTACAAATTTATATGAATATCAGTTGTTTTTTGTCTGGAAGACCTTGTTTTCTTGTGGTCATTCATCATCTCTTGCTGTTAGAGTCTTTCTACTCCTTCCTTTGCGTAAACTTCTGAGCCATGATTCATTCAAGGGCTTGATGAAGACATCCCTAGGTAACCATAAGTCTTGCGCTCTCTTCACATTTTCCAGGTATGAATCTCTGTGTTAATTTTATCCATTTAAAGGAAAAGTTTTTCTGATGTAGGTGGAAAAAGACAATGATCTGCAGATGCAATGGCATGTAGTTAGGAGATATTTTATTGCTATGTTCCTTTATCAGGATAATAGTATTAAGTTTTCCCATAATACTGTGTGATCTATGTGGTCTCAAGTTCTTGGCTACTGTAGCAGTTTCAAGTATAAGCTCCATCTCATGGAGTAGACATTAAATACAATCTAAAAGTAAGATTTTCTCCAATAATATTTGGAGAAAATATTGCGTCTGTATATTTCACACCAAGGTCAATGTTGTAAGATGCAGGGTTTGTATCTAGGTTTTATTTTGTATTACTTTTCTTCTCTGATAGTGTGCAAAGTACCTCCCAATACAATGAACTTTGGTCAGTAGGAGTGAATATTCTAGGTATTTCAACTCAGCTTCTCCGTGTTTGATGGCATAAGTAAGTCTTGTCTTTGTAACAGGACTTGACCACCAGATTTGAGAGAACAACAAAAAGCTTTGACAATGGGCTGATATGATTGGGGGAACTTTGTGGGGTTCTTTCGATCAACAACTTGACAAGCCCTAGCCTATTTCTTTCACTGGAGGTTTTACTTGATGATATAAAATGTCCAGTCGGGGCATTATTTTACATATTTTTGGTTACTCCATTGAGATTATTTTCACATATTTAAGTATATTAGGAAAATTTTACTCTATTATGTTTACATATTGTTTTACAAATGACCTTTAGTGTTCGCTGTGTACGACACATTCCCTTCTTTTGTCTTTGTCCCCATTCTCTGTAGCATGAATCATAAATTGTCTTATTAATAAAAAACCAAACCTGGGGCCAGTTATAGGGGTGACCGCTGGAAGATCAGAGAAGCAGAACAAGCCACAGCTTCCTCACCTCAACAGTTCCTCAGCTGATCTTGTTTCCTCAGACTGGATGCATCTCAGCTGAATTGTGCTGCTCCAAAGCCTAAAAGCTTAACCAGGCATTTCCTGGATTTCACGCCTTATATACCTTTCTGCTTTCTGCCATCACTTCCTGGGATTAAAGGCATGAGTCACCATGCCTGGCTGTTTCCTTGAACACACAGATCCAGGTAGATCTCTGCCTCTGGAATGTTAGGATTAGAGGCATGTGCTACCACTGCCTAGCCTCTATGTTTAATATTGTGGCTGTTCTGTTCTGTGACCCCAGATAAGTTTATTAGCATGCACAATATTTTGGGGAACACAATACTACCACAATTCTCCTCCCTATTGTGTCTTCATTCTCTACTTTGTAAATGATCTCTTCCCATACTGCTCATTTAATGAGGAATGTGTCTCTGTGGTTATTTAGAGTGTAGCACACATATCAGAAACATAAAACTAATATCCACATATATGAGAAAACATACACTATTTATCATTTTGGGTCTGGGTTACCTCACTAAGTGTTTTTTTTTTTAAGCCCCATCCTTTACCTGAAAATACGTTTTCATTTTTCATAATAGCTGAATAATATTCCATTGTGTAAATGTACCTCACTTTCATTATCTGTTCATCAAGGATGGATATCTAGGCTGTTTCTAATTTATGCTTATTATGAATAGAGCAGCAATGAATATGTATGAAAAAATTTTTTTAGTATGATGGAGAGTTCTTTGGATATATGCCCAAATATGGTACAGTTGGACCTTGAAGTAGAATGATTCCTATTTTTCTGAGGCACTGCAACACTATTTTCCAAAGTGTCTGTACAAATTTGGACTCCACCAGCAATGAACAAATGTTTCCCTTTTGCAGGGGCCTAAAGAGACTCCATAGTGTGGCCTTATTCCATCTTGACTCAAGGTTAGAGAGTCCGAGCTTGTTTTGCCCCACAAGGTTGCATACTAGGATGTTTGTCTTAAGGAGTGGTTACCAGGTGTCTTATTCTTCAAAGACTGATTACAGGATGATTTGCCATAAGGCATGGCTACTAGATGTTTTGAGAATCAAGCAAGTGTTTACACTTGTCTGTACTTTGTAAGTTGAACCATAGTGTCCTGAGAGAGGGAGGTCTTTTGCCTCTCCCCTTGCTGGTGTATAAAAAGCCCATGAGGAATAAACTTGGAAAGACTGTAGTGTTGACTCAGACCCCTACAGAACCTATTGTGTGTCTCTGTCTTTTTCTTTTACATCTACATCTCTATTTTTCATATCTATTATTTCTCAATCCACACTCCCCTACACCAAGGTTGGGCTAGACCTGGCACACTTTACCTGCATTCATGTTAGTGTGTATGGTTATTTGCTTTACTGATCTTGGCCATTCTAACAGGTATAAGATGAACTGTCAAAGTAGTTTTGATTTACATTTTTCTGATGACTAAAGATGTTTGTATCTCGTCATTTGCTAACTCTTTGTTTAGTTCTGTACTACAAGTTTTAATTGGGTAATCTGTCTTCTTGATGTTCAACTATTTTATTTCTATTTGTATTATAGATACTAACCCCCTATCTGATATATTATTGGTTAAGATTTTTTTTTCTATTTTGCTGGTTTGACTTAATGGTGGTACACTGTTCCTTAAGAAGATTTTGAGTATCATGAGATTTATTATGATCACATTTAGTAATTGTTGATCTTAATACCTGTGCTATCAGTGTCCTGTTCAAAAAGTTCTTCTTTATGTCTGTGGATTCAAGAAGAAATATGGATCCAATCTCTTATTCTTGCCTTTAATCTGTGTCTTTACTTTGTAGGAGAAATTGAGATCATTAATACTGAGAGATATTAATGAGCATTGCTTTTCAGGTCCTATTATATTGTACTTATCTTGCCCCCCCTTTTTTTTTTACTTACTCTGTAGGATTTGCTTATTACTTGTGTTGTCTTGATTTTGGTTATCCTCTTCAGACTGATAGTTTGTAATATATTATGGCAGAGATCTTGTATGTCCACTCTATTCCCAGTAGCTAGGAGATTGGATCAATCTATATGTCTATCAACTGATAAATGGATTATGAAAATGTGGTATATTCAAATGTAATTTTACTCTACAATCAAATAATTTCATATGGAGTACATGTAGGAAATGGAAAACTAGATACAAACCATTTGTGAGGGGATGCATTTAGTGAGGAGAAACAGTAGGATATAGGCAAAATGAAATTAGAGAGGGAAAATACAGAGGGTAGAAGGTTTCACACAGTGAATTCAGTGAGGGAGATTGTTAAATGGCGGCCTTGGGGGAAGGTTTAACAAAATTAAATTTAAAGATAAGCTGCCTGGGCATTTGTGATCTTGCAATAAAAAGTATATTGATAATATGAAAGAGCTTGGGGAGAATCATGGGAGCTAAATGTCTAAGCAGGGATGGGATGGGGGTTGGGAGAAAAGAATGGAAGGGGTGAGTTAACCAAAATTGACTTCCAATTAGTTTGTATACTAACGAAATATATGTCTTCTAGGAGGAGACATGTACACACACACACACACACACACACACACACACACACACACACACACACACAGAGGCTTTCTCTTCACTCAAGGACTCTTCTGTAATAAAGAATGTTCTTTGTTAACCATTGGTAGGTTTCCCACGGCCCAGTGGCTGACTCCACATCCATGCACATATGGTCATCACCAATTGGACTCAGTAGTTATAAATTTTAAGTATAGCAAATGGAAAGTAATCTCATGTTAAATGCTGTATAATTGTCTTCTTAGAAAACCTCAAAGGCAACCACAAGTATTTTGGAACTGAGAACTAAGTGTAGTTAACTGAACAATTTCCAAAACAAAACACATCATGATCAATCAATTTTATGATTAAAGAAACAACAAATGATACTTTTAAGGAAAAAATTCATATTATAATAATGTAGTTACCCACAAAGATGTTGGAATGATGCTATTTGCTTGAATGGTTTATACCATAGGACTTAATTGTGTTTAATACAAAACAGAAAGGTTGATTAAGTAAAATTCAAGAAGTGTCTTGTCTGTCATGGAAAAAGTGACTGACTTATAAACAAACACACCAGCTCCACATCGAGGAAGAAACTGTCTCCGGCACAGAATAGAGAGATTAGTATGTGCATGGATCGATCAGGAGATGACAGGTTCTTCAAGAGGAGATTTTCTTTCAAAGTAGTGATGTCAATATACCAAATTAAACCATTCAGTTCCTGACAGTCTGCAGTAATATATATGACATCATTGTGAGTTTTGAATGGCTTCATAATCCATAGCTAAGGATTTAAACATAGCTACATCGGTAATAAAACAGACACTTCAATTGTCATCATCATCATCATCATTATTGTTTTATTTTTATTTTTGTTTATTCTTCTCTCATATATTACATCCTGACCACAGTTTCCGTCCCTCCACTCCTCCTCCCCTCTCATCTCCCCTCTCCCCCAGATACACTCCTTTTTTTTCCCCTTCAGAAAAGTGCAGGTTCCCAAAGGACATTAGATGAACACAGCATAACAAGATACAATAAGACTAGTTACAAACCCTCATATCAAGGCAAGGTGAGGTAACCTAATGGGAGGAAAAGAGTCCCACGAACAGGCAGAGTCAGAGAAAGTCCGCCCCACTACCACTGTTAGGAGTTCCACAAAACACTAAGCTAACAACCATAATATGTAGACAGAGGACTTAGCTCGGACCCATGCAGCCTCTGTGATTACAGCTTCTGTCTCTGTGAGCTGTTAGGAACCTTGATTAGTTGATTCTGTGGGTTGTGTTCTCCTGGTGCCCTTGGCCCCTCTCACTCCTACATTCCTTCCTCCTCCTCATTAGTGTGTTCTTTGAGCTCTGCTTAATGTTTGTCTGTGGATCTCTGCATATGCCCTCATCAGTTGCTGGGTGACACCTCTCTGATAACGACTGGGCTAGGCACTGATCTGTTAGTGTAGCAGAATATCATCAGGAAACATTTCACTGACTTTTTTTTTTTTCCAGTAGTGTTTGGTTCTATCCTCGGTCTCTAGACTATCCACTAAGCAGACTCTGGTTCCTGGCCAACCAAACAGTGTTAGTCTTGGGCTCCCTCTTGTGGTGTGGGCTTCAAGTTGGACCAGTCCTTGTTTGGCCACTCCCACAAATTCTGCAATTTTTTTAAATTATGTGCATACGTGCTTGCACTGGAGTGGAAAAGGGGTTGTGTTCATGAGTGCAGTGCCCATGAGGGCTACAAGGAGCTGGAGTTACAGGCACTTGTTATATCATCTCCACATGTCATGGGTCCTCTGGAAAAGTAGTAAGTGCTCTTAATGGTTGAGCTACGTCTCCAGTTTTTATGCTGCAATCATAATAGTATCACACATATTAAAATATTTTAGTACTAGTAAAATTATATTCCAATTGGGGTACAATCTAAACCAGAACCTTAAATCAAAAGTTATCACAGATATGACCTCATAAAGTTGGTTAAATACAACATCATTGCACAATTTTTGCCTCTCATGGCTTTTTAATGCATTTCCACTTCAACTGGATTTTTCCTAAAATGTATTAAAACTTTGTGTTTATTTATATGAGCCTATAAAGCTAAGGAGTCTTATGCTTTTATAGAGTGAGAAACTGGTATTTTGAATTGATGTAAAGATAAGTTGCTCTTAATGTCAGTAACAAAAGTTAGATATAGAGCACAAAAATATTTAGTTTATATCAAATGTACAGAATAACGAGGATCATTATGATATTTCCATACATGCATGTGATGTAGTCTTGACTCTGACATTTAATTTAAAACTATGTGAACCTATGTTATAGTGATGCTGGTGTCTAAAATTCTGATTTTGTAAATTTTTCTGCTTCTCTATACTAGCATGAATCACACAACATATCTCTTTTACGGTATACATTTCTTAAATCAGAGTCTGTTGATGTTTGTGTATTAAGATATGAAATATAATAATTTAGATAATATAATTGAGAGTTTGATTCCATGCTGTTCTTAGTCATGAGGCATGGAGAAAATATTAAAAACCAGGAGTTTTCAAAAGATTAACATTATATATGTTATCTACTAAAAAAAAAAAAAAGAAAGAAACTTCTTAAATATTCTAAATCTAGGTAAGTCATGGGAGCACCCTTTATTGCTGAGGGTAATAAAGTATGCAGAGGCAAGCCTAAGAAAGACTCATAAAAGCATTAGGACAGAGAAGCCTTAAAATGACCTGCTATCCCGAAAGCTCATGTAACATGTTGCTGTAGCTTGCTGTCCTTTAGAAACTTCTCCCAGTGCTTGAGTGCTTCTGACCACAAAGTGATCAGCACTGTCCATCTTTATTTCGCCACTTCATACATATTGTGGCATTGGAAAATGATACATGATATCAAATACAAATAAATAATTTGTGACATTCTAAGGAATTTGATTTTAAGTCACAGAATATGTAATACCATAGACAGGCATGATAGCACACACTTGGGATCACAATATCTGAGAAGCTGAGGCAAGAATACTGTGAGCTTGAGTTCAGACTCAGTTACATAGGGATTGCCAGGCTACCCAGTGCTACTGACTAACAACCTGAGATCAGTGAGCCACATCAAGGCATGTTTGGAAAATGAAACAAACAAACACCCAAAAATCTCTTCTACTTTTTCTATAGACTACAAATTGATGGTTTCAATATTCTGATTATATAAATAGATTTTCTAATTTTAAACAAGTTATCAATTCTTTTTATGTAATAATAATAATATCAGCTCATATTTACAGCAAAAAATCATGTCACACTCTAATGTGAACTACCAAAGACATCTAATTTTATTCCTTCAATAATTCAATGAATTTTTTTCTCCAAAAGATAATGAAAGCAAGGTTCAAAGTTAAATTTCTGTACATAATACAGTGCTAGTGGTAAAATTTAAATATGGAAATTATTTAACAAACCACCTGCTTTTTAAAAATAATTAATTATTAATAACTTTTTTATTGAATGAAAAAACAGGAATGTGCCCATTCTCATAGATCATTTTATTTTGGTATGTGATTTTGAGTACTTTTTTGATTATTGATCATCCATTCTGAATATATTGAATTGTAAACTGCTTCATACCACATTCCACATATTCACTGAGGTACTGTCATTTTCAAAGTAATTGCTGATTCCATGTGATTTCTTTTCCTTGCTAAGTCCTGAATTTCAATGCAGTATGGCTATAATTAAATGCAGAAGATTTAGGGTCTCAGTGTTGTATAAAAATCTACCATAACATTAATACAATGCAGTTAAATGGCAATAGGTTAAAGAAAAGTAATTGTCTAATTATAAGTGTGTAAATCTTGTCCTACAAGTAATGGCTCGCAGGTGTTCCTGATTTCATATTACTTGTTAGATCTTAGAACCTTAAGACTGGATGGGGACAGAGGATAGATATTTCAATTTGAGCTATAATATAGCAATCCTAAAACACTCGTGACAGGTGTCCAGTTAAACTTTGATGGAATACTTACAATGATAAGGAACTCAGCACTTCGGAAGGCCCTCTGTTCTATTGTAAAAGACCTTAGCAGCTGCCCTTAATCTTTCACAAGCTGCAGCCTATTCTAGGTTTTATAGCCATAATTATGAGAACCATAAATTAATTCTGCAAACTCAAGCATAAAAGCTTGCTGTACTAAATTAACCTAATCTTGCCATTTTGATTTAGTGTCTGAGCCAGACACCCTTTGACCTAGGTCTTTAATTCATTGACAGTGCATGTGCCCAAACCTATGTCAGATATGAAAGTGATGGCTGACAACTGCGATCCTTTAAAAGGACTGTAGAATAAACATCTCCTTTTCCTACCTAGGGGTTTTTATACTACAAGGCATGGGAGAAGCCTGGGGCCCTTTTAATAATAGTAACAAATATTTTAAATGTCTAAACAGCAAACGAAAGCTGATTCAATTAGATTATAGTCTTGATTTGGCATAATGAAATAGTGTTCTATGTACGTGTCTCCACATCCACCCATCAATAAGAACTACATATTGTTGAACAATGTGTGTGCTATGAAGCTTTTTAAGTTTTGTATCTATAATGTAAAAATCCATCATTGGATCATTGAACCCTAAGCAGGAATAATATAATTATTACATAAAGTAAGCAGTAGTAACATAATTCACATTGTTATATATCTATAATATTAATATGTTATAAGAAAATGTAAGGAAATTATTTAAAGTTACTTTATGGTACTTGAACAATTAAAATGTAAGCAGACTGATGCAGCAAAAAGGAAAATGTAATACAAAATAGAAAATGTGGAAAAAATTTAAATGTGAAGAGATCTAAAATCCTTATTTTTGAAGAAAACTGTAAAAACCAGCCTTTTGCTGTTTTAAGATGAGTGTGTGTGTGTGTGTGTGTGTGTGTGTGTGTGTGTGTGTGTGTGTATCTGTGTCTGTCAGGGGAGTGTAGGTACCTGTGGGGAGGACTGAACAGGACATATGATCCTCTGACCTGGAGTCGTAGGATTCGTGATCTGCTCCACATGGGTGATGATGACTGACCTAGGTTTTCTGGACGAGCAGTACCTGTTTTTAACTGTTCAGTCACTTCTGCTCTGCCACCTGTTTTGAAAGAACAATTTCCCAAATGAATATGCTTGTATAATAATAAACACAGTTAATGAAGAATACTTAGGGCAGTTATGAATTGTATTCTGAACTCTGCCAGTGCACTGTGGCAGGTGGACCATACAAAGATGAGCACACAAAATATAGTGAACTAGAATTCCTGGAAAGAAGCAGCGTCTACTGAAGCTCTTAGACTGACTAAAATTTCAATGACTGGGAAGTTTGTGATGTTCTATTTCCAAAGGCTATTTACAATTCATCCTGTGCTCCTTTTAGGCCCCAAGGAGCAATTCATTGTTAAACTCTAAGTTGCATCTAACATTTTGATAAACAGGTGAAAGTGCTCTGCACTATATTAATTTTACGCTATTCTACATGAACTCAAGGGCTAAGAATGCTATCATCCAGCATCTGAGGCCTACAGCTAAGACCTTTCCACTTGAGTTACAATCAATGTCTCTGTTGTTGACATTAATATACTTAAAAAATTTTGATTCTTGACTTTATTTTGTTCTATTATCATAAAAACTTCATAAAAATGTTTCCATATTGGAACATGGCAATTGGAGTAATCAAAATCTGTGTCCCCAGGTTATGTTCACTGATATTTGGCTCTAGAATAAACGATCTCTTATTACCCTTGTAGTGAGAGCTGTGTTTACTACAAACTTATCTCTGTTTCTATGTGTCTGTGTTCTCTTTCTCTCTGTCTCTTTTTCATTCACACACGCATCATTAAAATATACCCCTTATAAACATTTCTGTGATCTATTAATATACTTGGCAGCAAAATTTAGACTGTGAAAGGCCAGAAAACAAAGGAAATTTTACACAGCATTATGGTAGCCAAATTAGAATTTGAAATACTACCTAATATATTCATTTGCAAAATTGAAAATTAGAAACTACATAGGTTTTAGTTGTTTCCTAGACAATAGAGTTGTGTGGATATACTAAAATCAATTTAAAATCTTAGAAATAATACACAAATTATTTGGTTGTTTTGATTTCTTAGGGCTCTTGAAATGAGGTACTGTAAACTAGGAGGCTTAAAGCAACACAAGGTCAAGGTCAGCAAGCAAGGCAACTGATATCCTCCCTATGCTAATTCCCTGCCCGGTTCCACCCTTCTGAATGCTTAAGGGAAGTTCCTTGTCTGTGTATCCTGCATAATGGACGTTAACAGCTTAGATGCAAGATTGTAAAACATTGGTAGCGAACTTCTGCCCTCCAGGGTTCTCCCACTGTGCTGTAAGCCTGTATTTAAGACCTCCTCTCTCCTTCAATAAACAGCATTCTGCATTAAAAAAAAATCGTGTAAGTAATAAAACATGTGGTATAGCTTAAAAAAAAAAAAGATGGATTCCTCCAGTGACCCACTCCTCCAACCAGAACCTGCCTCCTAATGGCCCATTCATTATAACTTCACTATTAGGTGAACACGATATAGTTAGTGGCCTCCATGATCTCCACCTCTCAATGATTGGATCTACTGAGGATTGAGCCTCCAACATATGAGCCTTTTGGGGGATAGTTTACATATAAACCTTACCAAGAGCAAAGAATAAAATATAGGTACCTCAAAAAAAAAAAGCAACACAAAACACAGACAATGTTTATATCAATCTAAAACAGAAGTTTTAGCATTATCTTACTCCCTGTGAAGCTGCCACAGAGAGATCATTCCACATCTGTCATAGATTCTTCTGGACTAGTCATTCCTTGGCTTGTACAACACATTACAAACAATGAATCCATTTGCACAAGGCTGTTGCACATCTTAAGTAGATATTTAAGTCCATTCACATGCATTTCCTTTCTTGTGTTGAGGATTTGTTCTCTTCTAAAATCGTGTCAGAGTGAGCCAGAACTTATCTCAAGCTAATATAAATTAAATCAAATTTGATATCTTCAAAGATTATTTGAAAATAACATCACCTTTTTAGCTGTTACTCTAATTAAAATGCCACAACCAGAAGAAAATTAAACAAGTTTATTTTAGCATAAATTTGTGGAGGAAGAGTCCATAATAGTGAGGAAGGCATGGCAAGAGGAAACTGGGGAGAGAACTTGGCTGATTATATTTCTACTTACTCTTAGGAAGCTCAGAGAGTACATTATAAATAGATTGAAGATGTAAACTCTCTAATCCTAACCCCAATGATAATATTTCTTCTCCAGCAAAGCTTTAATTCCTAAAGATTTCATCACCACTAACTGGGGGTCAAACGTTCAAACACCTGAGATTATGGAGAACATTGTTCATTCAAATCAAAACAGTCAGTTTCACAGCTAATAAGGGCTAGGATTTCAAAATCTAGCTTTGAGGGTGGACACAATTCATTCTACAATAATAAAATAAAAGAATGAAGATAACAGATTTAACACAGGCAATTGTCAGCTGTGGGTTATATGAATACACATGTGCACATAAAATATATTTCAGTATTTGCTTCGAAATGGTTAGAATAATATAATAAATTAATGTACCTAATTATAATGCATATTGATAAATAAATTGTACATCTGACATTTGTTATCCACAGAGGATTGGTTTCATGGCTACCTTTGTGTACTAAGATCTGCAGATACTAATATCACTAATGAAAATGGTGTAATATATGCATATAACATCCATATATCCTCTTGTATGTTTTAAATTATCTTTATGTGACATTAATACCTAAAGCAATGTATACACTGCTTTATGAATAGTTATTATATTGCATTTTTTAAGAACTAATCTGAGGAAAAAGTTCATATGATTTCAGGAATGACACTATTAATTTAAAATATTGTGATTCATGATGGGATAAGTCTTTGAATATAGATACCAGCGATCTAGACAGAAGGTGGAATAAAGTTATACTGGCTTTACTTTCACTGTATTCTATAAAATGTGAGAAAAAGAAGTTCATCAACTCCTAATACAAATCTAAGAAAAATATTTATGAAGAGGAAGTGTTAATTAGCCTAATTTACACATTGGTTACGTGTATTCAGTTACCACCTCATCTCCCATAAATATGTAGATATATGTTGAACAAATGAATAAAAGAACAAATTAAAATGCATAAAACAAAATCTCTATCACTGAATATGTGATTAAAAGCAGCAAACTGTTTTTAGATGGTGCTTAGGAAAAAATACATAGCAATTACTTTAATCTCTATCACAGCAACTGTGTGATGTTAGGTGATTTCAACACCTTTGTAGTGTGTTTTTTCACAGCCCCAAATGCTATACTGTTAATAATGCACATACCAAAAGGTTGTGATTATTAAATGCTATTTTAAAGACTTGGTATAAGGTAAAATCATGAGAATTATGCTGAATAATTAATGGTAATGAATAGAAGCCATATTTGAAGAGTCATGAAACTTTACAGTGGTACATTAAGAGATAATTTATATTATGAATAATTTGTGTGTGAAGAATAAATTGTAAAATTGAAATTTTCTTCAAGTAAAGTATAGTTTCAAATGCAAACTAAATTAAAATCCAACTACTTATATGCAAGTACCTGAAAATGAAAATAATATGTCATTCTGATACAGAACTGTGTAAGAATCATGAAGAAGTTTTTGAAGCATAAAAGTAATAAGGAGAGAGGCTTTACAGGAAATTAAACCTTAGAAAACCATATTAATTAAACAGCATGGTAATGGACTGTATTTGTTAGCATTATACTAAAGTCTCATTTGGATCAGTGGATAAAGAATTATCCACTATTGCTATAGAAAAAATAAATTAAATATTGAGTAAATATCAAGTTATATTTTGCATTTGATAACAGTTTCCAGATGGATAAACTGTTAATTGCTTAAAATCATAATGCTTATTAAATCCAAAACACTTACTAAAAGTTTAGGGCAGGAAAAGAAGTGATTCATTGCAGCATTTATTTTCCAATTAATTCCAATACCTACAAATGAGTAAAACTAAAAAGAACTCCAAGTAAAATACACATATGTGTTTAATAATAAAATAAATTTAAAATGTAAATATAACCAATTAGTGTGAAAGTATAACAGCCAGCTTACACAGTGGTTAACGTATACTTAAAACATTTTAGGTTACAGTATCACTAATAGAATTATAAGGGAGATAGTAAGAATTACATTAATATTCAGTGTTCTTGCCGGGCATTGGTGGCGCACGCCTTTAATCCCAGCACTCGGGAGGCAGAGGCAGGCGGATCTCTGTGAGTTCGAGGCCAGCCTGGGCTACCAAGTGAGCTCCAGGAAAGGCGCAAAGCTACACAGAGAAACCCTGTCTCGAAAAAAAAAAAATCTGTGTTCTTAGTAATTAAACATATATGCATATCTGTATAAAACTTATAAGTATAAAGATAAACCTAACTATTTATCTTATTTAATTCCATAATAAATATATATTATTTACATAGTCTTAAAGAAAATTAAAGCCATAGTTTGAAATTGACCTATACCATTTTAAAATAATGTTTTATGTCTGTTACATGCAAAGTACATCATCAAAAGAGATACACCAACTAAAGGGAAGGAAAAGAATAAGCAGAGAAGGAAGCAAAATAAAAGGGCGAATTTTCATAGCTTCCCAAGATGTTGTAAAATCCAGAAAAGTACATCCAGGGCTATTGTACTGTGTATCCAAATATTTCACTGTGTTCTATAGCAAGAGCAACTTTTGCTCTTCCTCCAGTCTTTTTATTTATGATGTTTAATTCAAGAACTGTGTAAGCATAGTGTGTATGTTTATGTTTTATGAAGCAATGTTGTCTTACTCTCACTTAGATGCATATAGTCTTTGAAACTGATATGAAGTGGGCTTATTATTACTTGTCTTATTATGATAATATATTACTTCATATGCTGGTGTGTGTTCTCTTCTATGTCTTCATATTCTCTTGGTTATTGATTCTAATATCTCACTATACAATATTAGTTCATATATAACTAATATATTAATTTGCTTCAGGAAAAAAATACCTATGACATATAAAATATTGTATAATGTGATACTAGAATCAAGAACCAAGAGAATGTGAAGACAGAAGAGAATAAATATGAGAAGATAAACTAATATGTTATCATAATAATGAAAGTAATAATATACCCAATTCATATCAATTCAAAGACTATGTGCATCCAAGTGAGCATATGACAACATTGTTTCATAAACATAAACATACATAGTATGTTTACACAGCACTTAAATTAAACATGATAAAAAGGCTATCTTATTACTTGCTAATACCACTACAGGAAAGATTCTATGGAATCAAATTTGAAAGAAAAGTGAAAAATTCTTATTTCTTTGGGAATATATCAAAAGACCATGCACTAAGCAAATTCAGAATGACACGAAAAGGTCTGATTGCTTATCTTAGTTACTTTTCTTGTTGCTATGACAAAATTCCAGGCAAAAGAAGTTTTAAAAGGAAGAATTGCCTCATAGTTCTGTCCTTTTGTTGGGAGAGTCTGTAGATAAAGGAGTAGGAACAATAAGACACAGTGTATTGTCACTCCTGAAGAGGAGAGAGATTATATTGCATGCAGGTCACTTTCCCATCCTTATTCAGGTAGGCATCCTGCTTCCTGATCCTTCCTATCCTTGGAATGATACTGCCCACATTTAGAGTGAGTATTCCAACAAATTTTAGAGTGGGACATTCCACCTCAATTTACTTAATCTGGAAACTCTCTCATCCACATGACCAGAGGATTGCTTTCTTGTTGGTTTTTAAATCCCATCAAATTGAAATCAAAATTAACGACCAAATTACTCTATGCATTTAAATTTTTATTTAATTTTTTCATAACACATATTTTAATCATAATCTTTCCCTTTCCCAAATTCCTCCCAGATCCTCCCTTCCTCTTTACCCACCCAAGTTCTCATTCTTTTCTCTCTCTCTCTGAATTTGAAAGAGCACAGAGGGTTGTATAGGCGGGTATGGAGGAAGGGAAGGGAAGAAGTGTTGTGATTATATTATAATATCAAAATTTTTAAAAAGTTATAAAAAAGCAACACAGACTAATGACTTAAAGAAAACAGGAAAAGGGAAAAACTACGCGCACACACACAAAAAAACAAGCTAAAGAATAAGACAAAAAATGTCAAAAATAAACTTACACACACACACCATGGAGTCTCATTTGTGTTTGACAACTATTCCTAAGAATGGGGGCTTCATTTGCTCTTGGTTGATATACCCAGGGACACTCCATTGGAGAAATCTGTTATTCCTTTTGCCAGAAAGGTCAATTGCTATTTCAAAATTTATTGATGATTTTCTATAACATGATAGACCCTATTGCTGAAATCAACACTAACTTAATGCTATTGAACATGGAGAAATTAGATCTGAAGCTTCAGTAATACTGACTAGTGTTCACAGTGCTTGAAGTTACTCTGCATGCTACTGGAAGAGAATTAATCATCAATCCTGCCCAGTTACAAATTTAGCAACCTACATCAGTGACTGGCTTTCAAGACAAACTGGTACAACTATGACACAGTTTTGTGAGTAATCAGCTATTTAAAACTGGTCTTAAGGCCAGCTCCATGATATGGAACCCATATACCTGCCGTTATTAATGTGGCCAAGAACCTGAGACTTGATAGGCATCTTAGTTACTCTTCTGTTGCTCTGATGAAACATCATAACCAAGGCAGCTTATTAAAGAAATTATTTAGGTGGGGGCTTGTTTGAAGTTTCAGAGTGTCAGTCCATTGTCATCATGGTGGGAAATATGGTTGCAGGTAGAACGGGATGATGCTGGAACAGTAGCTGAGAGCTTACACAACATGGAGGCAGACAGAGAGAATGGGCCTAGAGTGGGCTTTTGAACACCCTTAGCCCACTCCAATTTCACATCCTGCAACAAGGCCACACTTCCTAATCATTCCTAACCAGGCCACCACTAGGAAACAAACACTCAAATATATAAGCCTATGAGAGTCATTCACATACAAGCCAACATAACAGGCCGCGAGCTTAGGATAAAATATAATACCATTATTTTGTTAAAGAACATAGCAATAAAATGCTTTCTAACTGTGGGTAACCCTTCAAATGCTTTGGCCAGCAGAGAAACCAACTGTAAGCTGTAAGAATGAAACT
This sequence comes from Peromyscus melanophrys, assembly GCA_902168415.1. Classification (NCBI taxonomy): domain Eukaryota; kingdom Metazoa; phylum Chordata; class Mammalia; order Rodentia; family Cricetidae; genus Peromyscus; species Peromyscus melanophrys. The sequence goes on along the minus strand of CABHPR010153423.1, from coordinate 10,143 downwards.
CACTTCACTACAACTTGACCAGGCTGTGTCAAACTTCTGGAGTTTGACACCAGGCCAGTTTATTTTAGACATAGTTGAGTGGAGTAAAATTTTGGAAAAAAAAAAAAAAAACTTTCCTGGTAACAATTATCCCAATCCCATGTAAAAATATAGCTCAAGGTGTGACTATACTGAAACTCTTTTGCAAACTACTTGTGATCTATACCCTATACTATGAAGATGGATTCTGTAACTTAAAGGGCTAGGATCTGGTGTGGTCTCTGACTGAGAGAGCTTAAAGGTCACAGGCTATAAAGTACATGTGACATCTCCCCTATGGATGGGTTCTATTGACTGAGAAACAAAGTTAAAAACAAAGGTCTACAGAAGGAAAGTCTGGAATAAACATTATGGGGGATGTGTTTGATGGTGGGCCCTGCAGATAGCAAAGGTCACCAGATTATTAACAGTATCCACTGGCCAGCCTTCTGCGGGGTGAGGGGAATGCATTCATTTCTTCCATTGAGGAAAATACCCTGCATAATTAGCATTCCTGGTTTCTTCAGTGCCTATCTGTGTTCACTCATGCTCCCTACACCTAGCGACATGTTGCTATACACACAGAGCAAAGCATCACGCAGCCCTCACCAGGGAACTTTCTGCTTTCTAGATGGAAATCAATAAAGTTCTGTAGCTGGACAATGTACGTGGAACACTCATGACTAAATGAATTTCTTCACCAAACCCCTCTCATGTGTTTATATGGGAGAGTAGGAGGAAAGATTGTAAGAACCAGAGGTGGAGGATGACTTCCAGGAAACAGTATCTTCTGGATACTCCATTAGGAATGTCTAGAGTACCTTTGCACAATTCAGATGAAAGTTATTGTCTGACTTGATATTGACATTTTTAATATTCAATTTTTTTTCTACAAACTCTAAGCCTTCATTATTTGGCAATGGCCTCAGCCAGTTATAATTTCTCAGTGTTTCAATTTCCCCATCTATAATAGTTCCCAGTTTGGGCACTATTGACATTTTACACTGGCTGCAGTTCACTGAAGGAGGCTGTCCCCTGAAGGGTTTAGGGCCCTGTTCTTCACATATCAAATTCCTTTGCTTCCATCCACTACTGGGGTAATTAAATATAACAACTTTCCCCAGTGGGTCTAACTCATCGTGGTTTGGAACCATTATTCTATAAGATGAAAAGGTAATATTGCATATACCCTAAATTTACTGTAAATATTAAATTATAGTTTTTAATAGTTTGGGATCAAGCAGCTCTGGTGAGAATAATGTGGAATATGACCTAAGAGAACAATTTGATTCTTAAAATAGTAAATAACCAGGAAGTATTAGTTCTGATTTAGATTTTGCTTTATTCCATGGAAGAAATGTGTTGGGGAATATTATTTTAAGGTGTGTTACTTTTGTTTATGTTGCATTTGTTTAACACTGTGAAGCTGTGTTACTGTGCTTGTCTAAAGCACCTGATGGTCTAATAAAGAACTGAACGGCCAATAGCAAGGCAGGAGAAAGGATAGGCCAGGCTGGCAGGCAAAGAGTATGTATAGACGGAGAAATCTGGAGAAGATTCTCCAGAGAGGGAGGACTCCAGTGGCCAGACACCCAGCTACACAGTGAACTAAGAGTCAGATTTACAGAAGTAAGAGAACGGGAAAAGCCCAGAGACAAAAGATAGCCAGGATAATTTAAGTTAAGGAAAGCTGGCAAGCAAGTAGCCAAGCTAAGGCCAAGCATTCATAAATAACAATAAGCTTCTGTGTGTGAATTTATTTGGGAGCTGGGTAGCAGCCCCCCTCAAAAAAAAAGAGCTAAAAATTAACAGAAATTGTAGCACGAATCTTAAAAGTTCTTATTAATAAAATCAAACCTGGGAGCCAGGTATTGGGGTGAATACTGGAAGATCAGAGAGACAGAACAAGCCACAGCCACCTCACCTGGCCAATTCCTCAGCTGATCCTGTTTCCTCAGACTGGAAGCCTCTGAGTCCTCATCCAGAATGGATCTCAGCTGAACTGTGCCGTTCAAAGCCTAAAAGCTTAACCAGCCAAATGCTTCTAGTTCCTGGTCTTCACGCCTTATATACCTTTCTGCTTTCTGCCATCACTCCCTGGGATTAAAGGCTCACTTCTTGGGAAGTGTTTCCAGTGTGGCTTTAAACTCACAGAGATCCAAATGGATCTCTGCCTCCCAAGTGATAGGATTAAAGGCGTGTGTGCCACCATTTTCTGGCCTCTATATCTAGTGGCTGTTCTGTTCTCTGACCCAAGATAAATTTATTAGGGTACACAATATTTTGGGGAACACAATACCACCACAGAAATATCCAGCTGGAGACTGTAAAGACGACTCAGTGGTTGAGAGTAATGGCTGCTCTTCCAGAGGACCCAGGTTCAGTTCCTAGAACTCACATGGCAGCTCACACCTATCTGTAACTCCATTTCCAGGGCTTCCGACACTTTTACACAGACATGCATGTAGGCAAAGCACCAATGAATTCAAAATAATAATAAAATATAAAAAAATAAATACCCTGCTGGAAATGTTGGTGCAGACTATTGCTCACAATTACTTAGTAGTGTGATGTAGAGGAATAGTTTAGCAGAGCTGAAGATCATCTTTGATAGCAAGGTAAGATGTTTTTGAATAAATCATTATCAATCTCGTTTAACAATATTATGTACTGCTCTTAAGGGAAAAGACCAATGGCCTTTGTCACTTGGTAAGAGTCACACATATGAAGATGTTTTAGTTTCATTTCTGCTGATACGACAACCACCATTACCAAAGACAGCATGAGGGGAAAAATGCTTATTTGCATTATAGTTCCAGTTCATAATCCAAGGATAGGAACATGAAGTAGAAAGCAATGAGGAATATTCTTTGATGGCTCACTGACTGACTTTCTCAGGCTCATGATCAGTTAACTTCCTTAAGTAGCCCAGGACCACCTTCACAGGAATAGTAATACCAACAGTCGGCTGAGCCCTCCCACATTAATTAACAATCAAAACAATCTGGCACAGACATGGCCACAGATATTTCTGATAAAGACATCTACTTAATTAAGACTCTTTTTTTCAGATCATTACAGTCTGAGTCAAATTGAAAGTTATTGCTAACCAGTGCAAGCATTATTGCTTACTCAGAATTGTTGTCTATTGTAGTCTCTAAAAATCAGATGCATTTCACAAGTAAAAGGAACAGCCACCCTACTGATTCAAATTTAATCTCACATGGAAACATGAACTGATGGCTATTCAAATAACTAGGAATCCTTACCTGGCCGTTTTCACTAAACCGTTAACCATTAAAGTAACTCCACTATATTGGACATATAAATAGGATCTTTGTTCACTGTGACCAGTAAACAAACTTAATAAAAGATTTGATTTCATACATGTGCTTTTTAAGGTTAAGTAGTAGATTTATATATTCTGGATTACTCAGGAGAAAACAGAATATTAAAGGTATCACTATGCCCCCATGCTTACTGAGAGTACTGTGCACAGTAGTTAAAATGTGGCATCAGGTTAATTAGCAGGTAGACTGAAAAAATTCAATATTCACATGTACACATATATACACATAGATATTCATATATACATACATACATACACACATAACAACCTTTGACCTTCGATGAGCCTGGAGGACATTTTAATGAAATAAGCAAGACAAGAAAGAAAAACACTGTATGTTCTCACTCATATGTGAAGTCCACAAAAAAGTCATCTGAGAGAATAAAAAAGTAGAATGGAGCCTACTAGAAATCTAGGCCATTACAAGTGGAATGGAAAGATACTGATTAAAGAATATGAGTTATATTTAGAAAGGATGAGTTCATGAGATTACTTTCATGGCATGGTACCTACAGTAAATGACAGAAAATAGATAGTATTCTCCATAAATGCTATGAGATATCATATGTTATCACATAAATATGAATGTTGTAGGGCTGTACCTATCTTACTTGGGTAGATTTAGCTCTGCAAAAAACTGTGATGTTTCAGGGATTTGTCTAACAATTTAAAGTGATAATAATACCTTATTATTATCATATGAAACTCAGGTGAAACAGGGGAAATAAACTGTAGGAAAACACTGAGAAAGAATGGGGATAAGTCAGTGAAGGATTCTCACTGAGCTGGGTACTGTTGCAGTCAATTGGACCTCAATCCTTTCAGGCATGCACTAAAATATTATGGAAATAACCCATTATTTTTTTTACAGAGGCAAGAATGTTAGGTATTCACACACCAGCCTCTGTTCCTCATTAGTTTACTATTCTTTTTGCATGATTAACTAGCAATTTCAAATTTCTTTGGAAGAGAAGCAAATTCTTTCACTAGTGAGCCACTTCAGGCATAAGATGAAGAGGCAGCTAACTATAACATACTATCTGCATGTAACTGTGAGATGAGGAAGAAGATAACTATATCACAATATCTACATATAGTGTGTCGGACGAGGAAGCAGATTACTATAACACAGTACCCAATGTAGCATGTGGAATGGAGGATGGAATGATATAGTTTTGTCAGAATACAGGCAGGATCTCAGACAGAATTCCTCCTTGACATATTTCATTCACAAAGATTTAAACATGGAATATTTTAAAAATATTAAAATTAAAAATTCTTACCTTTTTACAGACTCCATAGTTACTTACTTCTTGAGTCAATTCACAATGTTATGTTTTTCAGATTAATATCTTTGTAATGTAAGTATTGAGAACCATATATTTAAGACTGTACATTGTAATTCTACTGACAAGGTAAATGTACATGAGCTTACATTTAGAAATTTCTGAAAGCATGATGAACATTTGAACAATGGTAATGTCCTGCTGGGTAAATTTCACATTTGTTTTTTCTCATATTTTCATGCTATTTCCTCAGGAACTCCCTGTAAGACGAGGGCTTCAGCATGTATATCACAGATGTGCATAGCAAGTGAACCTATCTTTAGCATGAGCTCATTTTTTTCATTATTTATTATGACGTTCAAAAATACATCAACTATTTTCTCACATAGACAAGATAGGCAGTGTTTTCACTCTTTCCCAGTTCAGTTTAGGAATGTGAGCTGTGTGATCTTGGTGGCTCTATTACCACTGTCTGTAAAGAGAGATGATGAATAGAATAATTGAAAATATCCCATTAATGAAATCCCGTATCTAATGTTATATACTTAACTCTCATTATGTACCTATTGGAAGTTTTTTTTTCATGACAAGGTTAAAAATGTTTTTATTCCAAATATGCTTCTTTGTATATTAATTATTGGTAAAGGATGTTGGAGAGCAGTGTTACCATCAGAGTCGATTTCATAGGTGATATTGAAATTTTTTTTTTTGGTTTTCAGAATCTGAAGAAGGAAACAGATTTTCACTTCTAAAGTGCAGTACCATTCAGTGTGTTCACAGAGCCACCCTGGATTACAAGGACCCTATACATGTTGGAAGCCACTGGTAAGAGTGTTTCTAAAGCAGGTAGGCAGGAAAAAAGGTGGAGAGTTGAAATGATTCACAAAGATATAAGATCAGTAAACATAAGACAGAATCGTGTCTAGAGGAAATACCAAATTATTATACTGTAGGTACCTTCCATATGAAAGCAATGTGCAGTTGTTATTCAGATGCTGACAACATGGTCAGTCACTGTCTGGGCCCGTGCAAATATCTGCAGCTAGCCACTAGTGTAACCTCGTTTAACAGAGGCACACTGTTTCTCTTTGAGACTGACCCCATATTTCTTTTCAATTCTTCTATGTCACATGCACCAGTGCTTTACGATAGACGGGGAGATAATAAAAATGCATGACAATGACTGAAATAGTTTTGATTTTATAAATGTGTCTAGGTATTTGTTTTGTTTGAAGGTGCAAAACCGAATAACTTAAAATCTTTTGTTCTTAGTTCTATAGGGCAAGATTGTACATCTATATTCCATGGAAAATAATTGCATTTCTAGATTAAAATTTGGAGAAAGAGAAATTGATTGTGAATGAAGGGATCAAGAACAACAGAGGTCAGGGTGGTAAACATTTTTGATATCTTAATAATGTTCTCCCAAGTCCAGTTTTAAATTTGCTTGCTTAACATATTAATAAATATCAGGAAGTTAAAATATATTTAATTAGCTACCATGGTTTTGTGATATTTATTGTTTTGTATAATGAAGATTGTCTACTGAAATATTGTAAAATATTTTTCACAAAATCAAAAGATTATATACAAAAGCACTTTTGGATTTGTGACTTTAGCTTGGGAAGCATAGATTAAGCTCTATCCTATTTTCATTTAAAACCACACCATTGCTTCCAGTATGTTTCAGTTTGCCTAATATTACCCACTAGATAGGGATAAGTGTCTCATTCATGTGATGTAAAATCTGCAAAACACACTTTCTATTCAATATTGATAATAGAAAGGGACTAACACACTTATTCTGCTTTTAAAAATCACCTCTTAGATGCAAACTGACAAATTATTTTATTTATCTTAAAAAGACTGGAAGTCAATAACATGAGTGTTTTAAACATTCCTTGTATGGTGGTTTAATTTTTTTTCTAATACTTTACATGGTTACTAGTAAATACACAGAACTTCATGAGTCCTCATCTGGTATCGTCCAGCTGTATAATGGTATTTTGTTATATATGTTTTCCTTTTTTTTTTGAGACAGGGTTTCTCTGTGTAGCTTTGGAGCCTATCCTGGGACTCACTCTGTAGATCAGGCTGGCCTCAAACTCACAGAGATCCACCTACCTCTGCCTCCTGGGTGCTGGATTAAAGGCATGTGCCATCACTGCCCAACTCATTTATATATGTTTTCTAAATGTCATTCATAGTAGGTTATACTCTGTCCCACGAAAAGTCCTAGAGTTATTTCAGTACTTCTTCCTCAAAGTTTGTTGAATGTTCTTCTTTCTTACAAATTACTCTTGTAGGTGAAGAACATTCTTCACACTTAAAATCGTGTTGTCTCTCAGGAGACAATTCTCCTTCCCCTGACAGTTGGAACCCCTATTCTCAATATACCATATGGTTGTCACTATATTTTTTTTCAATTTCTTCACACTTGGTTAATAATCTGGTAGTGTTATGATTAGTAAAACATTACATTCTGTTATGCAACTTTAGTTATTGACCTTTAGGCAATGTTAATGAGAAATATCTATCATTTTCTGCCTTAAAAAGCTTCCCAGCAGAAATACATATTTTACCTCTGTCAGAATAAATACTCTACTTTAGAGATATTTTAATTTCAGTTGCCATGACAAGAATTAAATCTTTATGTCAAAAATATGGTTCAAATATATAGCACAGTAGAAGCTTAAACTCTTGTTTTTACTAATTCTTAAACTGTGCTTGCCGGGCGGTGGCAGCAGTGGTGGTGGTGGTGGTGGTGGTGGTGGTGGTGCACGCCTTTAATCCCAGCACTCGGGAGGCAGAGGCAGGCGGATCTCTGTGAGTTCGAGGCCAGCCTGGGCTACCAAGTGAGTTCCAGGAAAGGCGCAAAGCTACACAGAGAAACCCTGTCTTGAAAAAACCAAATAATAATAATAATAATAATAATAATAATAATAATAATAATAATAAAAAATAAAAAAGTAAACTGTGCTTACTATGGTCATGGTTGTAGATTTTAAATTACATACAAAAACACACACATATACAATACATATACAAATGTAACACATATACACATAAATGATGCTATCTATATATGCTTATACATGTTACAGATATTATTTGGATGTTGATCTCATTTCCTGTTGTAACTAATACCTTCATAAAAAAATCAAAACTATTTTGAGATCATAATAAAGTGTACTCTCTTACTCTCCTCTTATATATACATATATGTACAAATATACATGAATCATTATTTGTTTTGAGAAGTCCTATTTTCTTTGTAATGTATAATTTCATTTTCTGAATTTTTATGGTGAATATGGTGAATTTTGTAATTAGAAAAAAATAAAACTGGAGCTAGAGAGAAGGCTCAGCAGCAAAGAGCACTTGCTGCTCTCTCAGAAACTGTGGGTTCAGTTCGCAGTACCCACATGGTAATTTACAATACTCTGTAATTCTGGTTCAATGAAATTCCATGCCCTTTTTGCCTCTGCGGACACTATATGCACAGTACTTAGTGCACTTACATACATTCATGCAAGTAACTCATACATATAAAATAAACAATCAAAAATAAAAAAAAGAAAACACAACACTTTGGGTAGCTATGTAAAATGCTTAACTATGGGGACTGGATAGATGGCTCAGAGGTTAAGAGCACTGGCTGCTCTTCCAGAGGTCCTGAGTTCAATTCCCAGCAACCACATGGTGGCTTACAACCATCCATAATGAGATCTGATGCCCTCTTCTGGCCTGCAGGTGTATATGCAGACAGAACACTGTATACATAATAAATAAATCTTTAAAAAAATGCTTCACAGTTCATGTGTTTCCATTCGTTTGGCCACTTGTCTCTGTATTCCATCCATCCCTGGTCCCAACAACTCTTGCTCACATAAACCCTCCTCCTTCTCGCCAATTGGACTCCCAGAGCTCCACCTGGGGCGTCCAGACTGTTCATGTAGATCTCATCCATTTCTCCATCATTGGGTGATCCCCGAGTCTTTCTTGGGGTCCTGTTTTCCAGGTAGCCTCCCTGGTGTTGTGAGTAGCAGTCCAGTCATCCTTGCTCCACATCTAGTATCCTCCTATGAGTGGGTACATACCATGTTTGTCTTTCTGAGTCTGGGTTACCTCGCTCAGGAGGATTTTTTCTAGATCCCTCCATTTGCCTGCAAACCTCATGATGTCATTGTTTTTCTCTGCTGAGTAGTATTCCATTGTATATATGTACCACAGTTTATTTATCCATTCTTCGGTTGAAGGGCATCTAGGTTGTTTCCAGGTTCTGGCTATTACAAATAATGCTGATATGAACATAGCTGAGCAAGTGCCCTTGTGGTATGATTGAGCATTCCTTGGGTATATGCCCAAGAGTGGTATAGCTGGATCTTGGGGGAGATTGATTCCCAATTTTCTAAGAAAGCGCCATATTGATTTCCACAGTGGCTGTACCAGCTTGCATTCCCACCAGCAGTGGAGGAGAGTTCCCCTAGCTCCACATCCTCTCCAGCACAAGGTGTCCTCAGTGTTTTTGATCTTAGCCAATCTGACTGGCGTAAGGTGGTATCTCAGAGTTGTTTTGATTTGCATTTCCCTAATGATTAGGGATGTTGAGCAATTCCTTAAATGTCTCTCAGCCATTTGTGTTTCCTCTGCTGAGAATTCTCTGTTTAGTTCTATCGCCCATTTCTTAATTGGACTGTTGGGAATTTTGGTGTTTAATTTCTTGAGTTCCCTATATATTCTGGATATCAGTCCTCTGTCAGATGTGGGGTTGGTGAAGATCTTTTCCCATTCTGTGGGCTGTCGCTTTGCCTTGTTGACCATATCCTTTGCTCTACAAAAGCTTTTCAATTTCAAGAGGTCCCATTGATTGATTGTTTGTCTCAGTGTCTGAGCTACTGGTGTTATACCTAGGAAGCGATCTCCTATGCCAATGCGTTCAAGACTACTTCCTACTTTCTCTTCTAGCAGGTTCAGAGTAGCTGGATTTATGTTGAGGTCTTTGATCCACTTGGACTTAAGTTTTGTGCACGGT
>CABHPR010153421.1:0-29084 GCA_902168415.1 Peromyscus melanophrys | reverse complement strand
AGAAGAAGAAGAAGAAGAAGAAGAAGAAGAAGAAGAAGAAGAAGAAGAAGAAGAAGAAGAAGAAGAAGAAGAAGAAAGAGAAGAAAGGAAATTGCACCTTTGAGGACTATTCAAAATAAGGTTGAATTTACAAGGTGGACTATGGTCAATAATCTTCTTTATTAAAAAGTGGCCTATAGAATGTGATACCCTAGTTGCAATATAATAAAAAATAGGAAGAAAATGAGTTCAGATAAAAATTAATGTATAATTGCTTTGGGCACAAGTAGATTTAGAGAAATGGTTGCAGGCTTTTATTCATATAAAGAACTGGTAGGCCAGAAGGTAAAGCTAAGTAATAATTACTTCCTATCCTATGTTTACTTCCTAGAATTTAAAAAGAAAAACACCCTTACAAAGAAATAATGAAATATCTGAAAATACAGACCTGTGGGTTTGAAATGGTAAATAATTTTTGTTAATGTTAGGATGAATATAAGAATATACAAATTCATTCCTGAAAGTTTAATGTTTGTTTTAGAAATAGCTTATGCTTACTGTCTTAATTACATCCATATTTTCATACTAAGATACCATAACGAAGACAACATCTAGAAGACAGTGTTTATTGGAAGCTTATAGTTTCAGAGGGCGAGAATCCTTGAACTCACGGTAGGGAGTATGACAACAGGCAGGAGGGCATGGTGGTGGTGAAGGAGCTGGGAGTTCACATCTAATCTACAAGCACCAGATGGAGAAGGAGAGACAGTGTGAATGGCATAGGCTTTTGGAACCCCAAAACCCACCCCTAGTGACACACCTCCTCCCACAAGGCCACACCTCGCACGGGGCCACACTTCCTAACATGTCACAAATAGTCCACCAACTGTGGACCAAACATTAAAATCTGTGAACCTCTGGGGGGCATTCTCATTCAAATCGCCACACATACGAATGCAACAGATTTGTATTGAGGGTTATTCAATAGTATAAATATCTCCTGACATAACAAATGATCGTATAGGAAATAAAACCATTTTTATTTTCAATGCATTGTCTTCTTGCCCAATAAATGTCAATATTCCTTGTTAATCTTGGTCATCAATATGAACCTACAAATTTCTTTCTTCACAATAAGTCTGCAGTTGCTCCAGATCCTCCACTTTCAACGAGAGGAAACAGGAGTTTTTCCTGTGATTAAGTATCGTTTGACTTTGAAAATTTAAGTTATATGACTAGTAACAACCTTTTGTTTGTTCTGTTCTTTTGTTTACCTATGAGGATGCAAAACAGATCTCACCTCAAATGTAGTGAGAGACCATTTTTGTTCTTTAATTTTGTTCTTTAATTACATTTATTTAACTGCCACAGAGTTCACATGGAGGACAGGGGCCAACCAAGTGGACCCTGGTCTCTCCTACTTTCACCCGGTTTATGAGGACTGAATTCAGGTCATTAGGCTTTCATAGCAAATTCCTCTCTCTACCTCTGAGCCATCTTACCAGCTGCTGAATCGTCTTTGGAAACAACAGAAATCTGACCTTATCATTCATTTAGTTAAAACTCCCCATAGCTTCCCATTGATCTGTAATAAAATCCTTTCTGAATGGAGCTCCTCTATCATCCCTCTTGTTTACTCTAGCCACATATCCCACCTTTCTGTCTCATACAAAGGTCAAGATCACTGTGCTTTGTAAGGAATGAAATAATTCTCATAAGCGTTTTCTTTATTGAGAATTATTCATTCAAATTTTCCTTTTAAGTTCATATCTTCTTTGTAAATTCAGTTAACAAATATTGATTGAATAACTATGTCTTAAGCATTATTTTAGGTGCTTAGGGTTTAATATGAAGAAAAAGGGGGAGGTCTGCCATATTGGCATATAGATTCTAGCAGAGAGACTAAGATAATGCACATATAATAGTAATTTTAGATAATTGATAATTACTATAAATATATTAGGATAATGAATAGCATATGTTGAAATGACAGGGAGTTCTTAGAAAAGGAAAGTTTGTTTTACAATAAATATCCATGGCTATGGCCGAGGGACATGGAACATAGCTTATCTTAAGTTACATGCTCCTATGTTGAAGCCTTTTCAGGAACATATTTTTAATTCTAGAACAACATATCTCCAGTGGTGGGAAGAGCAGTAGGCAGTTACAGGAAAAGAGGGGAAATTTCCTGTAGCTTTCAGTTGCTCTCTGATGACATTCCTGCCTTTTGGTGGTATAAACTGGTGGTCTCTTACTATGTTCTAAATGTTTTCCCTGAATTGAAGGGATATTAGGCCAGACAGAGGAGAGTAAAGAATGCCTACGTCGGGGCCTATAGATGGCTCAAGATGATTTGGCTTCAGCTCTGCACTCTTGCAGCTCTCCACAATCACGAAGATCCAAGCGGTCAATCAGCCTTTGAGAATTTTCACAAGTGTGTCTGTTTCTGGAAATTTGCTTCATACTTATGTGTTTGTTTGGCTTCCCTCCGCAGTTTATTAAACATTCAGACTATTTTCTGAACGACTGTAATTACCACTAAGCTTATAGACTTGGAATATGTTTTGGCACTCTAAGCAGCCACCTCCAGGACACAAACTTTCTGACATACTCTCTTTGTCTTGTTTTCATTCACTGAATCTTGTGAGCCACAGCATTGTCACTCTCACCTTATACAGAGAGAGATGTAGGGTCAACAATCAGAGTTGACACTCAGTTCTCTGAAAATCAAGCTCTGAAATTCGCTTCAATTCAGTGTTGTTTCCTGTAGGGATTCTATTTCTTGTTGGAGTCTCATAATCTTGCTTCAGATATGCCAGGACCACTGCTGTGGTTCTAAGTTTCTCAGCTGTGCAGGGGGTGAAATATCATCCACCTTACAGGACATTTCCCAATATTAATCTTTGATACTTTCCCCTCCACCTAACTTACTTGTAAGTTTTCTTAATATAGTGGATGCCTTTTATTTCCCATTGTTGAGATTGAACTCATGGCCTTCTGCATGCTTCGCAAGTATTCTGCCAGTAAACAATGTACCAGTGTACCAGGATATTTTTTATCTGTTTCAATAACACATGTAAACAAATTTTTTATTCTAAAGTCTAAGACCATATTTCAAAAACATATGACATATTAAACACAAAGTTAAAATTTCAATAAATAGTAATAAGAATAAGTAAAATAATGGCAATCTAGATTAAAAAAATCTGCCACTGTGATCATAATTATGTTTTAAAAGCAGATAAATGCTTTTTTAGAGTGACTACAACCATAAATGTTAGTAATTATTGAAATAAGCATTAAAATCTGAAGCAAAATATATATAATCATCTCTGATATGATATCTGTATATATATTGCATATACATTTTATATATGCAATAAGGAAGGAATATATTGTATAGTGTCTGTTCTCAAATGAACTAAACAGCTTAATGGAACAACAACTAGTAAAGAATCCTCTACCCACACAGAAGCCAAAATGCTCCAAAATAAAACCTTCCATGAATGAAGGGCTTTAAATTGTTCAAGGTAGTCTCACAGCTGGATCCAACAGCATTATCCGCTGTAATAGTAAGAAGGAGTGGTCTAGCAGCAACAGAGATGGCGAAACATTGAAGATCACTTGTTCCTCTCACAGACGACTCAGGTTTGGTTCATAGCACCCATATGGTGGCTCACAACCTTCTACACATTCAGTTCTAGGGGATCCAGCGCCTTCTGAGCGCTTCCAAGACCGAGCACATGGTGCACATACAGGCAAAATACTCATACACATTTTTTAAATATAGTTGATGGTCGCCTATATAAATAAAACATTCTAATATCTAATTTACACAACCTACTGCACACAGTTCTCACAAAAATCCCCCTGGGAGAAGGACCATTAGCATTGCTTCCTTTAGAGATCCCAGCTGAGGCTAGTCAGCCTAAATTAATTGCTCAAGGTTACATGGTTAACCGATAGTGCCTTTAGCTGTCTTAATCATAGTAGTGACACATTAAAGCATGCATTCCTTGAGGAATTTGTTCAGTAGGTGCACTTATCTCAAGTCACATGTGCACTGAGAAGTATATAAAGAATTTACTTTTCAGTGCTGCTTGTGATAATATAAATTCTTAAAAAAAAAAAAAAAACAATAAAACCCCTTAAACACATCCATTATAAAGGAATAACCAAATATACAATAGAACACCCATAAAGCTAGTTTATAAAGTTGCTGAAAGTGAAGTTACCATCAGTTGTGGAGCCACAGTGAGACACCACAGATAGAACGACTTTAATGATAGAAATGTATTATCTCAGAATTCTGGCAACTGGACACTTCAAGTCCAAGAAGCAGTGTAAGGGCTGGGACTGACGTGGTACAGCATGTGCCTAGCAAATACAACACCCTGAGTTTAGTCTCCAACATTGAAAACAAATCCCTGTTGTTACAAGCTGATTCCTGATGAGGACTCTCTCTCTCTGCTTAGGAGAGCATGATGCCCAGTTATTCTTCTAATCTTAGCATGAGTACCTTTGTGATGACCTTCATTCACACCCCTCACCTCCAAAGATTCCATACTCAAATGTGATCATATGGGGTCACAACTTCAAACATGAATAGGTCAGATGAAAACTGAACACAGCTTAGCCACTTTAAAGATATATTTATCTATTGATGTATTTCTAAAATATAGCTTTAATTGAAGATAACTAGGTTTTAAAAGTCCCGCAGAAAAGTTCATTTTAATCACATATTTGTATGGTTTAATCATGTGATTTTAACCATTGTGCTGAAATATTTAGTTTAGTAACTATTATTCAAGAGCATATAACTCTATCCCAATTTACACTGTAGTGTCAAGTGACATGATAACCATACTTTGGAGATGATGTGACTAAAGTATTACTTGTAAAAAACATGGGGGTCACCTATAGTCAAAGCTGGGTTTCTAATTATTTTGCTTTCTCCATTGGGAAGCTTCCTTCTACACCAGAAATTATCAGTGCTGGGTGACTTTGTCCATGGGGACATTTAAAACATCCTCAGATATTTGAATAATGAAAGCACTGCTGTCATGAAGTAGATAAGGACTAGGCTACTGGCAAGCACCCTTCAGGTGTAGAACAGATCCCTGGGATAAATACTGGGATAAAAATCTCAGTCGTTCTGAGATTGAGAAATCTGCACTATTCCAAAGACTCCACTGATCATTGGAGGCCATGCACATCTACATAGATAGTTCTTTTAGTTTTTGTGACTATGGGCCCATTGAAGATTAGAGACAAAAAAAACATAAAAACAAAAACAAAAAACCCCCACAACTTATAAAAGCGAGAAAGTGAACTCTGTAGTTAATAAAAACTGATAGGATGAAGTATTCTCAGAGAGAAAGAGTGACCAAAATAAAGAGAAGATAATGCAATTATTTTCTGTTTCAGTGGTTTGAAAGAAATGGGGCTGGCAAGATGACTCAATAGGTTAATCTCCCTGCTACCAAGCCTACCCATGAGAGTTGCATCCCTGAAGTCCACTGGAGAAAGCACAGACCTGTCTCAGGCATCTATCCTCTGACCTTCACGCATTCACCATGGCACTCAGACCCAAAATGTCTTTTTTAAATTTTAATCTAAGAAAAATAATCAGGATTTCTCCCCTCTTACTTTTGTACTTAAAAATTGTCCTTTTATGGCTGGAGATACGGCTCAGAGGTTAAGACCACTGGCTGTTCTTCCAGAGAACCTGAGTACTATTCCCAGTGCCGACATGGTGGGTCACAACCAAATATAAAGATCTGGTGCCCTCTTCTGGCAGGTAGGCATGCATGCAGGCAGAATGCTGTATACACAATAAATAAATACATCTTACAAAAAGGTTGTCCTTATACTGCTATTCTTTGAAATTGCATTTTTAAGTCATTATTGTCTATAAAGTTATTATTCCAGTTTAGGCTTTTTAAGATGATAAGAACACAGCAGGATACCAAATAGTCAACTCTTGCCAGTTTCTGAGGAGCTGGCATCCCCAGGTAGGAGGTTTGCGACAAAGACCTAATTGGAGATGTTTCGAAGAGAACAAAAAGAAAGTTCAATTAACTTAGGGCAAACAAACCAAAAATTATATAATTTAAAATGCAATTTTAAAGCATGCAGCTCTTCCTGAGAAGTGTTAAATAAAAATTTCAAGGAACTAGGTAGTAAACATTCATATCTAAAGAAGAAAAAATAAAGAGGAGAGAAAAAATTCAAATTTGGAAGAGAACATAGGATACTTCCTGTGTTTGCTGCATTCTCACTGTGAAGGCTGAATAAAGTAGATGACATCTCAATAGAAGGATGATCCCCAGAAAGCAAGAAGTGATGGGGGTTGGGGGGTGGGCAGGCATGATCTCTGAATGTTGTATGGAAATATGGAAATATTACAATCAAATCCATTAATTTATACCATTAACATAATTTAATAAAAATTTAAGAAATTCAAATTTTGCCTAGGCCTATATGTTAGTTCTGGGTGTATAGCATATGTTTAGTGATGTTTGAAGTCTGGAATCCTCACCATCCTCAACAACAAAAAAGAGACTTGTAAGTGGTGGGGCGGTGTTTATGTGTTGACGTTGTACAAGCCAGAGTCCTTCCACTAGGTGACTCCAGAGGCTCTGGAGGATCATGTGACCTCATCAGGCTCGGCAGAAGGGGACTCAGCTGCTGAGCCTTCTTGCCAGCAGCTCCTAACCTTGTTTTCAATGGCATTGCTTTGAAGATAAACTAAATTTTTGTTTTGTTTGAAAATGCTACCACCACAGACCTTGCTTTCCTTCTCTAGAACCTTAAAAACACCAACTGTTTTGCTTGGTTTCAGAGATCTGCTGAAAGGGAGAATTCAGGCAAAAAGCTGGTCAAAGCCAAGCTGAGGGGAAGGCTCCACGGTTGCCTCCTGAGAATGTAGCTTGATTCTTAATGATGGTGCTTCTGTTCCATGCTCCCCACGTTTCCCATCTATTATACTCAGAGTTGTTACTAATGATAATGTTTGCGTTTCATTAGGGATAAGGAGAAATTTGTAAAAACATTTCAAGTCTTTATGTAAACAATAAACAAAGCTTATGTAAATAATAAACCAAATGCCCAGAAAATGAAGAATTTAATTGTACTTACTCAGAGTAATTTTGACTTCAAAGAACTCCAAGTTTCTTGTTTAAATTTCCACTCTCCTAAAATTAAGAACTTGAATATTTGTGTTTAAGGACTAGTATTTCACCAGGTAACATTATATAGATTTCAAAAACTAATTTATTTATAAAAAATTTGGTGTTTATAAAAAAAAATATTGGCTCTTGGTTCTAGTTTTTCAAAGCTATGTAGTGAGACATATTACTAAGAGCAAATATGCATAGAATATGGTGCATATGACTATGAAGTTATTGAAATGAAGTCTTAAAAGCAAGAAGTGTAATTCCAGTTACTGCTTGTCTCTGGGATATATGAAATATCATTTGAAATTATATTAGGCCTTTGTATAATTATTATAATGTTAGTAACTACCTGAGTCTTCTAGATACATCCTAAGAAAAGTTGTTAAAACTCTGCCGGGCGGTGGTGGCGCACGCCTTTAATCCCAGCACTCGGGAGGCAGAGGCAGGCGGATCTCTGTGAGTTCGAGGCCAGCCTGGTCTACCAAGTGAGTTCCAGGACAGGCGCAAAGCTACACAGAGAAACCCTGTCTCGAAAAACAAAAAAAAAAAAAAAAAAAAAAAAAAAAGTTGTTAAAACTCAATGGTATCTAACTTAATTACTTAAAGCAACTTTTCATCAAAGATCCAGTGATGTAGTTGTTCAATTTCTATTTCATGTTGCATGGGTGTGAATCTTACATTTGGTACGTAGAATATATCTTTTTGTTTGTTTGTTTGTTTTTTGGGACTGGGTTCCTCTGTGTAGCCCTGGCTGTTATGAAGCATGCTCTGCAGAGCAGGCTGGCCTCAAACCCAGAGGTCTGCCTGTCTCTGCCTCCTGAGTACTTGGATTAAAGGCTTTGGCCCTCACTAACTAGCAGAATACATCTTATTTGAAATGTACTATAATTACACTATGCATTTTCAGTGATTTTTGTTTTTAAATCATGGTCGATGTTACTTTGTAGAATACTTGGAGCAATGTCACTTAGCTCAAGGAGCTCCAAATACATCTACCTACATTTTCTAAGCCATCAGTCTTCTAATTGCCATAACACTATTCATTAAAGTAACAGTAATATATGACATATAACCAGGCAATTTGCCCAGCACTAAGTACAGTGCACAGTTGTCTTCTCTAAGTACTCAACTAGCATTAATAAAAAGTAATAGCCCATCAAAATTTACATTAAAAGTCTATGAGAAATCTCTAAAGGACTATATGTGATATTTTTCTAGCAATTTTAGTCACCTTAAAAAGCTCTGTTCTGACATGTTGCTCTTCTTAATGCTAATTGTCTAGCAGACTGGATAAATACAAGCAGCAGACTGCATCATGGTATTTTTGTAATCAAATGATAATTAGTGACCAGAGAATATTGCCGTTAACATAAATAATCAATCATTTCAGCTTTGCCATTCCTGAAGCTTTAAGTTGTGATTTCCCCCATGTGAGTTGCTGAATGGTAACTATCAAGAATCATTTTCATAATGAAGATTTATATTGTTCAATGTTTAGACTATTAAAAATACCACACGTGAAATGTGTATTTTTGAAATAGGGCAACCATTATTATAAATTATTTTGTGTCTCCACTTTAATTTAAAAGGAAATGGTAAAATATTTAGAATGGAAAAAGTCAGAATCTTAACTTCAAAACAGACTTTTGGGTAAGACTCATCCACTTTTGCCCTCAGAGAAACCTTCCAAAACTCCATACCTGAAACCCTTGGTAATAACAAGTCTTGTTATTTTTTTCTTATGCATACATATTTAGAATAAAGTTTCATTTTCTTGTTACAAGGTTAATAGCAATAGTTAACAGTAAAACAGAGTAGTTTAAATTCTATGTATTGATGTAAATAAGGTCTGTCTCTCTCTGAACGTTTTACTGTCCTCTCCCACCCTTCTTTTGATGGTTTGAAATGCTACATAGGCTGCAGGATGAAATGAAGTGGAGTGGGTGGTTTATTAGGCACTCTGGCTGATACTTTTGTAGGGTGAGTGTGATAGCAAGCCCACACTAATGCATTTATTTTCTTCAGAAGTTCTAGAGTAGATTTGTGCTGCATACATCTCATCAATCACAGCATGTAATTATTTATATCTCCTCATTAAGTGGATCATTTGTACTTTATTTCTCAGAAGCAGTTGATGACTTCTTGGCATATTTTAGTCGCTGGTCCCATTAGTCTGTGCGTTGACGTCATTATTAAGTGGAACAAGGGTCCTTGGACTTAAGCCTGACAGTCAATCCTATCCTCAAAATGGCTGCTCAATGCCTAATGGGAAGATAGCATATACAGTGTGGAGACTCTGGACCAAGGAACAAAAAGCTGACTGGGACAATCAGCTTTTCAGATTATAAGCACTCAGAATCACACACAATTTATAAGTCACAGAGAATTTATTTATGGATTTTTCCATTTAGTATTTTTAGACTGCTGCTGATGAACCACAGACAAGAAGAATACTACTGTAACATAATTACAACCCTCTTTCAGTCCGAGACTGAGAATCAATTTTTAAAAATTGCAGAATCTTAGATCAGACACCAGCTCATATACTATAGGTATCAGCTCATCTTAGGAAAATAAAAACAGAATGTACAAATTACACCAGGAATTCCTCTGTAATATCCTTTCAAACTGAAGATATGTTGTGCCCAAAGGATCACCAAGAGACTGAATCTAAAGCAAAAACAGTCGTTAATATGAGTTAACTCTGGCCTCTCCGTCCAACTGACTCAGCAACCGAGCAGGAGAGATCCCCCAGCAGCACTGGTGAAAGATTTTGTAGTGGCTAGACAAGGAGAGTGAGGCTTGGGGTGATTCCAAGACTACCTATCTACAGACCTGGGATTGGCTCACGTCCTAGCTAGGGGTATCTGGACTGAGCTGATTGGATCTCTTGGGTCTAGGGAATTGCAACATTGTAGTGTCAGCAGAGGGACACCTGGAGTTGTTTGTCCACTTCTGATTGGCCCTTTCCTGTGGGGTGAGGAGTTCAAGACCCTCTCTGTAGCTAGGGCAAAATGTCAGGGACAGTCTGGAGTAGAGGGCCATCCTGCTTAGACCTTTTTGCTATGGCTGCAATTCTGCTAAGGCCTGGGTCTCTCAGATAAACAGTGATTCCTGCTCTTTATCTTTATAGTTGGCTAGAGGACAATGACCACAGGATTTCTGGGCCTGTCCGTGCATTTATTTAGATAAGTTTTTTTTTTTTTTAAGTACCCTGTGATTTAACATAGGTATGCTTAACCTAAATTCAGTTTCCTTTTTCTTAAATGATATCAACACAATACAGTATATCATTAGACTATTAGAGCTGGTAGGATGCTCAGTGGGTAAAGCATGTGCAGTAGAAGCCCAATGACCAGTTCAAGTTTTTCTTCCATACAAAGGTGCAAGGATAGAACCAAACCCAAACTATCCTCTGAGCTCCACACATACAACACAGCACTTACACACATCATATATACACACAGTTATGATAAGTGTGTAAATTAAAAAATTAAAGTTAAATATTATAGTTTAAATTGTCTCTATCATTTCAACTTTAATTATCACTTCTTCATGTTTAAACTATACCCCTCTAGTAGCATCGTAAGCAATGGGGAAAAAAAGAGGCAAAAAATATGTGTAACTTTCAAAGGGCTATGCATTCACATTTTTAGATTGTATTTTTTCTATATAGTTATCAATACAAATATATTAAATATGAACAAGATTTGAGGGCTAGAGGTGAGGCTATTCATTTGAAATAATTCTTAAAGATGCTACACTTGGGAGAAAAGTAAGAGGGTGTTTCCTACATGTAGATGATCCATAATTAATTTAATGAGGATGGTTTAGTTAAGGCAATGGTAAGACAACAGTATTTGTGGTACACTAGCATTGTAATTTGAAAAAAAAATGCCATTGAAAGGTGAGTTTTCCTCATCATCTCCAAGGTTGCCTTTAGTGAGGAAATCCTGGAGACCATCTATAGTGGAATATTTCTTATGTTTCTATTGGTTAAAAATAGAACTTATGAGAACTGCATTGTGAGCTAAGGAGATAGTCCAGCCTTAAGTTCTTACCATTAAAATATGAAGATGAATTTGATCTCTACAGCCAACATAAAAAGTATAAGTGTCATGTGTTGTGACATACACCTGTAATCCCAGCACTGGGGTGTAATGGGTAGCCATTCCAGCTTTGATCTGGAAATTCCAACCCCCATTGAGGCTTCGGTAACTGTCACACCTACAAGGTGGGGCCAAGAGAGGGCCCTGAAGACCCGAGATCCAGATGTGCCTGCTCTCTCTGTTCCTGGACCCTGGACGGTGAACTGAGACCGGAGTAGCTGCTCCCTTTTTCTGGCATGGAACCGTGTAGGTGTTCCCTGGTTATATGGAACTTTGCAGGCGGGTTTAGGTACCCACCAGGCGGGGAGGAGGCTGAGGGTAGGAGCCACCCAGGCCTTTGGAATTCACCCCATGTGAGTGCCAGATATTGGTAAAATTATTAAGGCCACTCCACGTAGTTAAAAGAGAGGTTTATTAGTGGCGTAACTTACAAATGAAGGGATAGGTAGGTGTCGGGGTCTGGGGAAGGTGTGTCGCAGTCTGGTGGTGTTCTCTGGAGAACTCTGCTCAGTCATCCTCCACCGTCCAGGGTCCAGGAACAGAGAGAGCAGGCACATCTGAATCTTGGGTCTTCAGGGCCCTCTCTTGGCCCCGCCTTGTAGGTGTGACAGTTACTGAAGCCTCAGTGGGGGTTGTAACTTCCAGATCAAAGCTGGAATGGCTACCCACTACACTGGGGATATGAAGACAGTCATGGAGCACCAGGCTAATGAGAGACTGTCTTACAAGAAACAAGGTGGATTGCTTCACAGACACTCATGTGTGTTCACACACACACACACACACACACACACACACACACACACACACCCCTACAAGTGTACACCCCCCCCATATATATATATATATGAACAAAACGATGCATAGTTACAGAAACTTATCGTAAAAAAATGAATTAAATTTCCATTTTATTTAACCCTATTCTAGACTGGACAGTTACCTGATCAGCTCCTTAGAATATTCTCTTCCTTTTGAAAAAGACTGTATATTTTCAAGTCATTTTCATACAAATTAGATCTTTACTCTTTCTATATCTTTTCCCTCATTTGTGTGTGTGAGATATCTGATTATGAGAATTCTATTCAAAGCTGGGTTCTACTTTGTGTATACAATGGTTAATGTTGACTGTTAGCTTGATTGGATTGGGGGAGGCCAAGGGGCATAGTAAAACACTGCTGCCTGTGTCTTTGGGCAGGGGAGGGGTGTGCAAGAGATAATTGGTCTACAATGTAGCCACTAAGGAAGAAGCAGGGTGGGGCCAGGAGGGAACCATCTGAAGGACCTGCTCTTTTTCCTCTGCTCCCCCGTTTTCTTTGTTCTAACACAAGTTCTCCATGTGGTGGTGATTTTCATCTCCAGTCCACAGCAATAGACACAAGCGGCCATGAATCATGATTTCCCAGGGATGTTGATTTCTCTCAGGTATTTGTTTCAGAAGTAAACAACCAGTAACCCAGTATAATATCAAAAGTCCCATCATGATATGACTCATAATACCAGCACCCGGGAGGCTGAGATAGGAAAAATACTGGAAGATTAAGGACAACTTAGGCCACATAGTGAATTCCAGGACAGCCTGCGATGATGGGTGAAATCTTTAAATAAGATAAAATTTTATTTAAAACCCCAGATATGAGCATTTTCCTTGTCTGTGAATTCTGTTGCAATCTTTATTCCAGACCAATATATAGCATGAATCTTAAAAGTCTTATTAATAAAATCAAACCTGAGCCAGGTATTGGGGTGAACACTGGAAGGTCAGAGAGACAGAATAAGTCACAGCTACCTCACCTCGCCGGATCCTCAGCTGATCCTGTTTCCTCAGACTGGAGGCCTCTGTGTCCTCCTATCCGAATGGTTCTCAGCTGAACTATGCTGCTAGAAGCCTGAAAGCTTAACCAGGCCAAATGCTTAACCAGGCCAAAATGCTTACCCAGGCCAAATGCTTCTCCAGGCCAAATGCTTCTAGTTTCTGGTCCTCACGCCTTATATACCTTTCTGCTTTCTATCACTACTCCCCGGGATTAAAGGCTCGCTTTCTGGGATTAAAGGCGTGTGTCACCAAGCCTGGCCGTTTCCAATGTGGCCTTGAACTCACAGAGATCCAGAGGGATTTCTGTCTCTGGAATGCTAGCATTAAAGGCGTGTGCTACCACTGCCTAACCTCTATGTTTAATATTGTGGCTGTTCCGTCTCTGACCCCAGATAAGTTTATTAGCATACACAGTATTTTGGGGAAACACAATACCACCACACCAATATTCTGATTTTTTTTTCCTAATACACCAAGTCCATATGTAGTGGATTTCCAAGTAAGAGAATAGGGCTCTGGGAGCAGTGAATATTGACACTTGCTGAGACTTTCTCTACCAGGGAAAAATGTAGTTTTGCTCACTTTATAAATTATTTGTAAACCCACATTCATAGCAGAATAAAGTACAAAATAAAGCACTATGGAGTGGTGCTCACCCTACAAAAAGGCAGCTGTTTTCTGATCAAAGAACACATGTAGTAAGCTGTAATTCCATCCAATTCAATTTTAAAGTACTAGGTTGCAATAACACAATATTTTAATGCCTGGTTATTTAAATGGGCATCATTTTCCCTGAAATATGCTTTAATGTGGGGATTTTAAATGGTTTCATTTTCAAGTGAATAAATATATCATATTAAATAATTTGGAAAAGACAGAGACATGGCAAATGGGAGCACCAAAGATCATTTATTTATAACAATATTCATACTTTAACCTTTTTCTTAGTAATATATTGATATTTACACCCTCATATATATTCCTAGTCAGTAAATTTTACAATATTAATTATTTGGCAATGTCAAGAGCTAGATACTAGCTATAATGACATTCATATTTTAATAATGACAGAGCATTAAATTATCCAAGATAGAACAGCCATTTAATGTAATTTTTAAAATATTGAAACCTTATAATATACAGCATGTCCATGCTGGCTATAATGATAGCTTCTCATTCTCATTTGGTATTTAAAAATGTTCAAGAATTACACTGTGAAGAAAATTTAGAGTAATTGAAACCAAAGTAGAATTATATGACTAATGGTATTGTAGGAAATTGCAAGAAAAAAATAAGGTGAAAAAAAATACTGGTGTTCAAAGACACATTTTTGAGGTAGAGAGGCAAGAACATCATTAATTTCAAGCCATTCTTATCTGTGCACACTATCGATTTGAGAGGCAGCCTGAGCTACATGAACCACTGTCTCTAAATAAGTCAATAATTAGATCGGATATATTAATTGGTCGTTTAAATCAAAGATTTGCATTAAAAATATATTTACAAAGTGATTTTTACTTTGCATTTCATTTTGTTATAAGCATTGCTTTTAGGTTCATAAACACCTACATGACCTTTTTTTTTTTCTGGTTTTTTGAGACAGAGTTTCTCTGTGTAGTTTTGGTCCCTATCCTAGATCTTGATCTGTAGACCAGGCTGACCTCGAACTCACAGAGATCTGCCTGGCTCTGCTTCCCGAATGCTGGGATTAAAGGCGTGCAACACTACCCAGCTACATGACATTATTTGAATGTTTATACAATAATCCCCTGTGTGCTAGTATTTTACTTAATTGCCTGTATCTACACATTATTATTCCCTTCTGGGTGGGCTAAAGAGAACTGTGGTTCCCTTTGGGTTCAGTAGTTATTTGCACAGCTTCCTGGCAGGTTTGGATGTAGCCAGTCTTTTCTGAGATAAATGGCTTATGAGTTGTTAAGCTTTGTGTCAACCCTTCCTCCTGTCCATTCACTAGATTCTGTCAACAGATGAAACAATTCTTCTGTATCCTCCTGTTTGAAATATATGCAGAGACACCAGCTTCCTTTCTTTCATTCTAAATGGTAATTATCAGCCCCTACCCCATCATAATTGCTTAATCACAAGACTTTTTCTCATTTTGCCGAGGATCTACCCCCCTCCGCAGCCCCTGCTCCACCCCCACCAAAGAAAAAACTCCCTAAAACTCAGGACCAAATGTTAATCACAAAGATGGGATGAAGACCACCGACCCAAACCATCATAGCCAAATCAATTAAAGCAAGCTTTTGGTTTTAAATTCATAGATCTGGGCTGCTCCCTAAGAGAGGGTTCCAGAGGTCAGCATTGGAGGTGAGGAAAACAAGGTTTTTAGAAAGTTCATGGAGGGCCTGGCAGTGGTGGTGCACGCCTTTAATCCCAGCACTTGGGAGGCAGAGACAGGAGGATATCTGTGAGTTCAAGGCCAGGCTGGTCTACAGAGGGAATTCCAGGACAGGCTCCAAAGCTACAGAGAAACCCTGTTTTGAAAAACCAAAAAAAAAAAAAAAAAAGTTCATGCATAGAGGTTTCCAAATGGGGGATTGGGCAGGCAAAATAGGGGGGGTTAGAGGAGCATCATAACAAGTTAGGCCTAAGGACCCCCTGAAACATAAGACATGATTGCAGGGTGGCCATGACAACAGGTAGTCATACAATGTAGCCATAACAACCCTTTCAAAACAGAGGTAGGGTTGCAAAAGGTTATAAACAGCTCTTGGAAACCAAGACATAACTGCCATTTGTGCAACAGACAGTGCAGAACCATTTGTAGTGGAGGTTACAACTGAGGCCTAGCCCAACCCATGAGAAACAGGTTTAATCATAAACAGGAATGAACCTAGTTTGTCTCTATTATAAGACGGCTTTACTAAGATGGAGGCAGGCTGGTTCTTCACAGAACATAAGAAAAAAAAAGATGCAAGTCTCCTAATTCTCTGGGCCCTATTACATGAGAAATTTGCCTGTCACAAATGCAATGTGCCCTTCTGGATGTCTCCAATAGTGAGGATAAATCTACACAGAAATGCATAAAGCACATGTCCAGTATGCGTGAGACCTTGGCTATAGTCCTCAACACTGCAAAATGAAAAAAAAAAAAAATGACTACAAAATAAAAGGCAATTTCAACAAAATTCATGAGCAGAAATCACAGAAATGGGAGAAAAGGCTTTCTTTTACCTTCTGAGGTTCAGTGTCTAGTGGCCTGTGAAAGTAACCAGTAGAAGAGAGGTGAACAGAAGAGAAGACAATTTATACCCCTGGGATTCACAGAAAAGACAGAAGCTCAATGGGGTGGTAAGAACTGGACTTTTGCAGTAGTTTAACAAAGGAACAGAGTCTGGGATTTCAATAGACATAAATAATGAGGAAATGACTTGGAAATATGTAGAAGTAACTAATGGAAGCTATGGGATTTAAGAACAGCTTGCTTGTGTGCACACATTTCAGCACCGACTCTTGGGTATAAGTCATTCTCTTCTCTTTGTGTGGGAGAGAGGAATATTTCCAGAAGGGGAATTTATAATATCTTTACAAGGGAAACTTTTCTGTTTGGAAGCAGATGATGTGAGGGTAGAGGACTCCTGCATCTGTTTATCTTCAGCCACCAAAATAGGGATGCTTCCCTTGGTATGGTGGGCTTACAGCAAGCTCACCACGGCACTGCTGTTGGAATGAGCCGAAATAAATGATGCTTGTGATACCCTGATTTCCAGAACCCAGTGCTGCATGAGCCCTGCAGCTGGGGAGCTTGGGTGGCTTCCCCAGGGATCCTGTGGCTGACTGAAATCTTAGGTTCATCACCAGCTGTGAGGTGCCAGGAAGAGTGCCTTCCTTCCTGTGACCTCCTGGGAGCAGATTAGCATTCAAAATCTTTAGGGCAGAGTCTGCTGAACGTAGATCGTAGATCATTTTGCACCATCATGAAGCTGAAAAACATTTTATGGAGGGCAGCTTCACATTCTTATCCCAAAGTGCCATTCTGCAGTGACATGCTCTCATTCCTCCAAATTTATACCAACTGGGAACATTCTGTGTGCAGTCACAAGGGAAATGTATAAAAGTCAGAAAGGTAGTGCAAACCCATCCGTGGTTCTATTTTTCTGTTTCTTTGTCTTTTCTTTTGAGACAAGGCTAGGCCCTGAATTCATGATTCTCTTTCCTCACTCCCAGCCCAGCCTGGGATGCCACCATTACAGGCGTGCAAAACCATATCTAAACTGTTTATGTCATAGAGTAAGAATAGCGTAGTAACACATGTGCTTTGGATTTTTTAGTTGACTTATTTCATTCAATATAGCTAACAGTTATTGTCCATGCCGTTCAAGTGACTTGTAAATAGTTTGTGTATTAATCTATGAGGGAAACTAATACTGAAAGTAGAAGACACTGAAGATCACTGGGAGACTCTTTCCCGCAGGAAGCATCACACTAGGTTTGAGGCACCAAGGAGAGTTCTGTCATGTACTCCTTGCATCCTTGAAGCCACTCAGGTTCTGGCATTAACGTACTCATTGGAGGAAAAGAGAAAAGAGAGTAAGATGCAATTTTTTTCACAAAGAATCTTTTTTTAAATTTTTTCACAAAGAATCTTATATGTTAAACAAGGAGATAGACTTATAAAGAGGTATAAAAGTATGAGTGCTATTATAGGACTAGATTTGTTCTAGTCCTCGAGTCTAGAAAACACTCAAATAGAGGTATGCTTGAACTTAGTTTGGAAATGTCTTTCCATGTTTTAGAGGTAGATATGGCAGCGAATGCAGCAATTACAAAAGTCATGGTGATGGGATTAATCCATTTCTGTTGCCATAACACAGTGCCCCAGATTTTTTTTTTTAATGAAAATGTTGATTGTGGCTCATATCTGGAATCTAAGGTCCAGTGGCCACATCTAAGGATGATCTTTTTGGTGGAAGGTGTTCAAAGCAGTGACCAGCCTTGAATGTCTGAAAGACAACCCTGTGTGTGTATCTCCTGGTGCCAACTCTACAAATAAACCTACCAGAATTTGCTTATGGGGCTTCCTCCTGAGGAGCCTATCTAATCTTAATCATCTCCCAAGCCCAACTTCTAAATTCTATAGTCAAGGTAAGTTTCTACTCTTTTAATATTTCACATTTGGAGCTAAATTTAGGCAAATGATACCTTGAGGGTCACATTGAAACCATGTCCAACACTTAGCAGACATACTTGGAGACTCCCCTTTTGGAAAGGATAAATCCTACCAACTCTCTGTCATGCTGATAATTGGGTGGTAGAAAGTGAAGGACATAGTTGAGATTCTAATTTGTACAACTATGATAAAAAATTTCATATCTATGCCATGTATGTAATTAAATGTTCAAATTGTCTACTTTGTTACCAGAGCTATCTGGTCTTACCCTTTACCCCCCTTCTCTTCAACTTCTTTTTCCTTATGTAGACTTCAGGAATCATCAGTCTTCGCTGAATAACTTTGCTTTCTTTATTACTAAATACCTCAGCAAGCACTCACTCAGAGTGGACTTGTTTCTGCCAGTGGATTACTCATTCTCTGAGTCAGTCTCCCTTCACCATCTCACAAATGCTGGTAACACAGTCAGATCATCAACTTGAAAATTAAATGGCCTGTCATGTCATTTTCAGGTTTTTCTCTGTGTAACCTCAGAGTCAGCCCTCAACTCTCACTGAGGCCAGCTGCTCACTAGAACTAAGAATTGCAAGGATTTTAGGGCCACCTCTGTTGGTTCAGGGTCGCAACAGCTTCAAAACAAATTCTGAGTCCTATACGACCATCTCTCCTTTGCTGTTCTTCAAATTATCTCTCTCAAACGGGAAATAAGTCTTGAAAAAGGTATAGAAAAGAAACTTCTAGTCTCCTCACTGCCGTCAGAAACATAGATTTAGCACTGGGCTTCAGATTCAGAACTACAGCAAGCCCATCTCTCACAGTAAGGTTAACAGGCTGACGGCTGCTGTATCCAGACACAGCCTCCTCTGGACTGTCCAGGTGGAGGGGCCGTCCTGAGTCACAATAGGTACAGCATAAAAATGCAACGGCCCTGGCATAATTACAAATACTAGTAGCATTCTCTTTTGCAGACATTTCTGTAGTTCGCCAAACTGTTATATATTTTCTTTCAAAATTAGCGGCTTTCCAGAAGACATTTTTTGTCAGTTTATAGTTAATATATCCCAGAAAAATAATTTCATTTTGTTCTGCTTTACTTTCTGTTACATACTGCTTGTTTGTTCTCTAAATATTTATATTGTTTTTTTTTTTTTTTTCTGGTTTTGGTGTCTTCAAAGAGTCCCTGTGTTGAGGGATTGGTCCCTAAGGTGGCAGTATTGGAAGTTGCCTTTAATAAATGAAACTGCTGGAAGGTCTTTGGTCATTGGGGACAGACCAGACACCTTCAAGTTATCTCAACAGAAGTGTGATGAGAGACAGAAGTCCTGCCTCTGCCTCTCTGGTTCCTGCCTTGAGCTATATCCTGCTTGCTTCTGTGTATAATCTCACTGCTATTTGACATACTATGACACACAGGAGTTGTCCTCATCATAGAACTAGCTCAGTGTTATGTGGAATCTAAAACTCTGAACAAAGTCAACTTCCTTCTTTATGAAGTTAGCCTGTGTCTGGTATTTCATTCTGGTAATAAACTCATGACATAAAGCAATGATTTGTAAGTATGTAGCATTTCTTGGCTGTTTCACTGTGTTTCTGATAGCTAGAAACTGTTTACATATCATTTACAATAACCACACTGAAGAGCTTTCTATTAGCTCTTTCTTGAAAGCATTGGGCTAGACAGCTTTTCCCAAATGCAGAACCTCTTAATATTTCAAGGTGGTCTGGTTGCTGCTTTCCTTAAATGAATAAATTAAGGATTGAGGGCTTCTTATTTAGCAGGAAAGTCATGAATCTTAACCTTTACTACACATTAGTGTAATGGGAGGTTTTAAATATTTTTAATGTCATGCCATAGGCCAAAACAACTCAGTGTCCGTCTCTAGGGAGAGAAACCAGCGTATTTCCTAAATTCCCTCGGCTGTTGTTTCAGGTAAAGTCACTGAAGCGGCAGCATCAGCACAGGAGAAAAGTCTGGTGTTTTGCTATGGCACACGTGGGCTTCACCTTATCTACCTAATCATCAGCTCTTGGATGGATCTAGCACTGTGTAGTCCAACAAGCCCTGATGATGGCAGATCAGGCTCAAATCTTAGAAACTTACATAGATTACCAGCCATTTCCCACTCAGTGCCTTTTCCAGCCCCAGTGTCAGGAAACACAGATAATATTAAAAACATCAAAAAGCTGTTTAGACAGTGGGAGTGCTGGCTTTATTGAATTGTTTTCTAAGTTTTGTTTCTAATGGAAATTTTTTAGAGAGATTTATTCCTCATTAATATCACAGGTGTTTAGGGAGTTTCCATGTCATGTTCAGTTGAAAGCAATACAGAATGCTGTGGAAAATACAAAGAAGATCAAGATCGCTTCCTCAGGCCCAGGAGCTTCCATCTTCTCCAAAGTCAAAACTAGTGGAAGTAAAACAGAGCAAGCAAATAAACAGAAAGGCTGGCAGTTATGTACAAAGTAGTGGAACTCACTGGAAATGGGATAGGTGGCAGCCTCGGCACGCAGTGGAATCAAATACTTCCCTGAAGAACAATCTGCATGAATTATTTGCTCATAAATGTGTAGAAGCAAATGCTGGAACTGTGCCCATTTTCTTCACTGCTTCTTCACTTTTATCTACCTTTTCCTCATGGCTGACACCCAGAATTGCTTAAATAAACAGATGAACGGTTATTATTAGGTAATAAGACTAGAGAAGTAGAAAAATAAGACCCAGGTGAAAGGATCAACTCAGTTTAAAATGAAAAGAGAATTTTGAATTGGAAGTAATGGTAAGATCATTTGGAGATGATTAAGAAAGAGGATGACTAAGGACATGTATGTGTTTAATTTTTTCTTTTACGTGAAGGGTGTGTGTGGTGTGTGTGTATGTATGTGTGTGTGTGTGTGTGTGTGTGTGTGTGTGTGTGTGTGTATGTATGTGTGTGTGTGTGTGCAGGTCAAAGGATGGTTTTGAAGAGTTGGTTTTCTTCTTCCTCAGGGATGTGGGGATGGAGGCAGGTTGTTGAGTTTGCACTGCTGAGCCATCTCACTTTCTGAGAACACAGTTTTGAAAGACTAGAAGAGTTTCCCAAGATTCTTCTGCTCTTGGTTTCTTCTGGGTTACCGCCGGGATACCTTTTGTCCAGATCTTCACCGTCCTTCGGGGGATACAGATGATCTGGCTATAGTTGCCAAAGTTGTGGTTCCTTAGGCTAAAACTCTTACTCATGTGTTTTATTCCTGTTACCAGTCCACCAGCGATTGAGTCACCCTCAGGAATACCACACGGCTGGAGTTCTCTTAGAAGTCGCTCCCCCTCCACACATACACCGTATACGTGTGCCGCACAGCCATCTCTGCCATTTCGGTGGTCATGGAAATATTTGTGTGTTTTTAATTGCCGCCAGTGATTCAGTATGTGTACGTTTTCTACTAGGGTATAAAGCTGCTGAGTAAACAACAGCCCCAGATGGGGTACTTGCTAGTGGTCAAGAGAGAAAGCAGTTTTCTTATATGTTTCCTGATCTCCTTCAATAATAATAAAAAGCATTAATACATGGTGGGTGTGGAGTAAGACACTGGCTTAGCCTCTCAAGTATTTGGATTATAGACATGAGCAAAAACAAAACAAAACAAAACAAAAAAAAGCAAAAAAAAAAAAAAACCCAAAAAACAAAAGAAAACCCCCTAGTTGTCTATTAGTTTCAAAACCATCTTTAGTTATATAATTTTTATGATGAAAATATTGTTTCTAATTTCATTTTTTGTCATTGTATCTAAATGCTTTCATCAACTATATTTCTGCATTGGAAAATTCTGTGTATAATTCTCTGCATTACACTCATAGACTTCATTTCATTTAAAGATTGACTTAAATATTGATGAAAATTTAAGATTGTGCATTACATTTGCTTATTTCTTAGTACAATGATTTAAAAGCTAAGTAACTTTAAAAATGGGAAAAGATTAATACTAGGGAGACTATTATCTTCCTTTCACTAATTAATGTTTTGGTCATGAGCTTTTTCTGCATAACTCTTTGTTTCTTATAGAATTTAAATTGTTAAGAGTAGCTCCCTAACAATATAAATTAATAAAATTTTATAGAAAGAGACATTAGCTGTTCAAAAAATAAAAATGGTCACTATAGTTGTACAGAATCCAGTGAGAAAACATAGCACTTAATACCATCCACACATTTAAAAAAACAAAAACCTGAACAATATCTCTTAGTTGTTCATTAGCTAAGATGTTGAATTATGTTCATGTCTAGATATGCAAGTAATAAAATCTGTATTCCATATGTCTTAGTCAATCTTCAATTGCTATGAAGAGACACCATCATCAAAACAACTCTTATAAAGGAAAACTAATTGGGGCTGGCTTAGAGTTTCAGAGGTTTAGTCCATGATTGTAAGGTGGGAAGCATGGTGGCACACGGGAAGATATGTGTGTTAGGGTTTCGACTGATAAGACACCGTATCATAGTGAAAAAATTCATTCCGTCCAACTTCAGAAATCCCCATCCATTGTCTATAACAGTCTCAACACCATTTAAGAGTCCAAAGTTCAAGGTCTCTTTAGAGAGTCATAGCAGTCTCTTAACTGTAATCCTCTATAAATTAAAATAAAAACCGGATCATATACTTTCAACATACAATGGCATAGGATCTACATTACCATTCTGAAAGGGAGAAAAGAGAGCATGGTGATGAAATACTGGGCCAAAGCAAGACCAAAAACCAGCAGGGCAAACTCCAAACTCTGCATCTCCATGTCTGATATCAAAGCACTCTAACTCCTTTCAGCTTTATTGACTGCAACACACTTCTCTCTCTTGGGCTGTTTCCACTACCTGTTAGCAGCTCTCCTTGGAAGGTATCCCACCACTCTGGCATCTTTAACGTTTTGGTGTCTTCAACAAAATTCAGACTTCACTTTCATAGCTTCACACAATGGCCTCTCCAAATGGCCTCTTTGGGCCTCCACACAGGGACACCTCTGACACATTCCTGGCCTCAGCAGCTTTCCTTAGGCATGGAGGGATATTATACATACCGTTTCTTGTATCCTTGACTCCAAATCCAGAACCACATGGCCAAAATTGCCAAGTTCTTCTGCTTGCTGGGGCTGGAACATGGCCCCCTCATTCAAACACATTTTCACCAGCTTTCTGCTTTTGATGGTTTCCTTCACTGCCTAACCTTGACTATCCTGTAACTTTACCTTTAGACCAGGTTGGCCTCAAACTCAGAGATCTGCCTGTCTCTGTCTCCCGAGTGCTAGGATGAAAGATGTGCACCATCACATCTGGCCATAAGGTTTTCTTTAATCCCTTTTCACAAGTTGAAAGCTTAGCTGGGTAGTGTGTTGCCCTGGGGCATCACTCCCTTTACCCCAATTAGGATCAGGCTTTTCTTTAAACTTTGTAATCTCCCTGAGTACTGGATTTAGCTCCATTACATGTCCTGGTGTTCCTTTTCTCCTCAAACTGTACAGTTTGTATTTTTTTCAATTCTTGCACCTTTTTATTACAGATCTGCATAAGACTGACACTAATAACCATATGACACAGTAAATACTAGGCTGTTTTTAAATCTCTGCTGCCAGCAACAGTAATCCAAAACTTTTAAATTTTGACTCAAGCAGAATTTTGGGCAAGGGCAAAAATGAAGCCAAATTCTTCATTAAATATCACAATAATAATCTTTTGTCCACTTACTAATATTCTTCTCCTCTGAAAGCTCTTGAGTCAGGCTGTCCTAACTCACATTACTCTCAGCACCACTGTATTCCTGCTTCTACTAGTATTCACAGTGGCATTAAGCCCCAATGAAAGTGTTTAGCTGCTTTCCCAATCCAAAGTCCACATCCTGCCTACAATAAGCATGGTCAGACATGTCACAATACCCCAGTCCAAGGCATTAATTTCTGTCTTAGCCAATGTTTTATTACTGTGAAGTGATACCATGACCATGACAATTCTTATAAAGGAAAACATTTAATTGGGACTAGTTTACAGCTTCAGAGGTTTAGTCCATTATTGTCATGGTGGGTAGCATGGAAGCATGCAGGCAGACATGGTGCTAGAGAGGTAGCTGAGATTTCTACATCTGTATCAGCAGGAAACAGGAAGAGAGAGCATTGGACCTGACTTGAGCATTTGAAACCCCCAAAGACCAACCCCAGTGACACACAAGTCCACACCTTCTCCACCCAAGATCATACCTCTTAATAATGCCACTCCCTAATGACCTATGTTCAAATCTATGAGCCTATGGTGGCCATTCTTATTCTAACCATGTCACCGTATTAATTAGAAACTTTACTGAGAGCTGCTGGTAGCAATGACGTTACCAGAGGCCAGAATATACAGCAGATAACAACTGATAGTTCAGGTGTCAACCCACCAGATTGATAATTCTCTGTTGCAGGAACCTAGTCAAGCAAGGCTTACAGGACCACAGACTCTGATAACCAGTTGCTTCTGTCTGTAATTTTTCTCATGTACCACTGCTTTCCTCCCTTAAAAAAATAGCTGTGGGGTTTCCACATGCCATTGGTGATATGTTTTATACTTTTTGAGCACATATACCTGTGGATGGTCAGAAGGATGATTTCCTTTTAAGCTATATAATTTTGATGAATATAAATATACTAGGATATGCTTCATAATCAGATCTATTATTCCATGAGGACTGTAAGATACTTAGGCCCTGTTTTTTATCACTAGCTCAGACTGACATAAAGAAAACAGCATTTCTTCTCAGTTCTAGAAAAACTACCTACAATTAGCTGATTTTAGGCCTCAAAAACTAAAGAAGAAACTTGAGAGAAAATGAAGTGCATGGTATGATCAGTATGAATCTTATTCCTTCAGATAAATAAAATGATTCCTAAGTCCCACTACTATGAAGGAATCCTTTTTATTACCCTGGATACAGTCCTGAGAGTTGGTCTCTCAGGTTGCTATAAAACACACTTTTATTTATATCTCTATGTATTTGCATATTATATAGCTAGTAAGAATATTCCTTTAGTTTTCATTTTGAGGCAAGATATCATGCATCCCAAGACTGAAAATTAAGTGATCCTACTGCCTCAATTTCGTGATCATAATAGGTAAACATTCTACCAAGTGACCTACATCACTAGCCTGAATATTTATTCTTTAAGAAAAAATAAAAGTCATTTGATAACTACTTGCTCACTTGCAAATGAAAAGTTAGTTTTCTCCAAAGGAATCTCACTGGGAAAACAAACTATTCTCAAGGGCAGACCCCATGACCAGGAGTAGATGGTTATGAAAAAACAAACTCAGCAGCATCTTTGGAGGTTCCTTGTCTCATAATGTCTTGTCAGGGCTTTACCCATCCCTCTTTTTTTAATATTATCTGATTATTTTTTATTTTTATTTTATTATGTATCTGTACAAAACACACATTTATGAGTATATGTATATATATATTCTTCTCTTTTTTTTTGCCCTCCAGGTCCTTTGCATATTTATTTTGGCTTCCAATTTAGTGTTCTTATGGGATTCTTGAGTGTGCTTATGAGCGGGTCTCTGTGTCTTATGCCTTCTCTTGGGCTCTTTCTATTTGTTTGTTGTGTCCAATTTTGATATGCTAGTTTTTGTTTTATCTTATTATATTATATTTTATTAGTATTCCTTAAAAGCCTGTTTGTTTAAAATGAGAGACAGAAAGAGAATTGTTGTAGATGGGAGGGAAGGATGTGGGAGGAATAAAGGGCGGGAAACTATAATGTGATGAGGATATGTTATGTGAGAAAAATCAAAAACTCTGTTTTCAATTAAAGAAAAGAAAAAGGAGTAAATAACAAAAGAAAGAAAGAAAGAAAGAAAGAAAGAAAGAAAGAAAGAAAGAAAGAAAGAAAGAAAGAAAGAAAGAAAGGAAGGAAGGAAGGAAGGAAGGAAGGAAGGAAGGAAGGAAGGAAGAAAGAAAAGTTAAAGAGAACCATGCTGCACTGGAAAAGGAAGGAGAAAACTTGAGCAACACACCATCATTGTTGCAGGTTTTTCAGGAGTAGAAGTGATTTCAGCATTTGCTTAGAAATGATTTGAAATATAACAAAGTGTAAACCAGAATGTTTTGTATTTCCTTAATTTTTTTATTAGTTAGTAAGTTGACTATATTTCTTTCTTCTATATAGACAAGAAACTCTGGTGGGCAGACCAAAACTCAGCTCAACTCGGAACTTGTAATAAAAGAGATGGAAGAAATCCCACGGTCCTGCGAAATAAGACTTCCGGGGTTGTACATATGAAAGTGTATGACAAAGAAGCACAACAAGGTAAGTCCCTCCACGGCAAACATATGACACTGTTTGAGTAAGATGCTCTCGCTTTCACACCGCTTTCTCAAATAAACATTCTTGGGCTCCTATTCTTGCCTTTAGTTAAGGTATTGGGGGAGGAGATCCTGGCTAATACTGAAGAAAAAATATCTTTCACATAAGAAGCATTGCGACTTTAAAACATTAGAAAGGCTTATGTAAGATTTTCAGTTTTTCACTTAATTGATATTTTTATCTAGCACTTGACTAAAAACTGCAGATATAAGAACAAATATTAAATGAAAACTTACATATTATGTAACTAGTCCAGAGGTCTTCAAACATATCACATTGACATGAGAATTTCACATCTTAAAGCACAGCATTGTTTGGCCCTGCACATTTACATTTTCGTTTCACTTGTCCAAATGGTGGGCAGCGAAATGGAGTGAAAATAGCAGATGGTTTATATAGGTAGACTTGTCACAGTGCCCAGATGGCAATTGGATTAGAGATCTAGCCAGTGCATCTGAGCACTTGCTAGTCCTTTCTTAGTCATTGCTACAGGATGCATGACATTAGCACAATCCTCTTCTGAAAATGACAATCATTCTCCATATAAGCATACAACTTCCTTAAATTCTTCTCAACATAATACTTCATCAAATCCTTCTTCCCCTGCCTCTCCCTTAAATCATTCTCTTATACACATACTACTTCCTCAAACTGTTCCCCATGTACTGTTCCCTTATTTTGGTTTCTGCCATGAAAATTCTTACCTTCACATACATTTCTTCTGACAGTAAACTTCAAAACTGTATTTGGACATTAAAAAGGGGAATTTAATGCAAATAATTTGAAATGTGTAGACCAAATCAGAGAAAATAAGGGGAAGAGAAGGAACCAAGGGGCCCACTTGGGAATCCTTAATGACTGCCATTCTTTTTCCCTGATGGCTAAGAATATTCAACAGCTTAAGGACAGTTGGTCAATTGTACTTAATATTTTGATCAATATATGTTAATTTTATCAGCCAATTTATGGATTGGATTGTTTGGTTTTGTGTATTCAGTTTTCTGATAGATGGGCAATTTTTAAATCACTTGATACAATACACACATGATTTTTCACTAGTACTTAAACAACATTTTCTAAATCTCAATAAGCAATAAAGGCATGGAGAGTAACTCAATGGTGGAATGTTTGCACAGCATGTATGAGGTCTTACATTTGGGCTCCAGCACAGAAAAACATAAATAAATAGATAAATAAATACTTATTGGTATTCAAGTCATGTAGATAATACTATGCTATGTGTAATACAATACTGATAGTAAGTAAAATATAGTATGACATTTTCATGTTGATTGAAAATAAACTTATTTATTCAGTATAAAAGTATAAAATTCACAATACGACTATCAATTTCATTGCATAGTATACAATGAACATATTTCTGAGATGTATCTAAACACAGCCTTAGAAAGTACAGCATGCACGGAAACAGAGGGAGAGCAAGAAATAATTCCAACCAAGGTGCCTAGAAACAAGAAGGTATTTGACTTTCAAGACATAAACAACATATACTTTCTGGGAAAATGCATATCAATTTTGTAGATAGTGGTTCTGACAAAATTTTCAGGAGGATGTACTTGTATAGGACTCTTGATTTTGCTCTTGTTAGCTTCACGTCCCTTGCCTGGAAGGTTTGACGCCATAGGTGCCATGGGGTGATATATGCACTATGAAAGTGTCTGACCCAGGGGTAGCATACAACTGCACTGTTCTCACTGGAAAATGCTGATAAAAGCATCTGTTTAAAAGACAACGCCATTAACAGAATCACTGTCGGTAGCTTGAAAGCTTCATTAGAATGAAATATGAGCAATTTAAGGCTCTTTAAGGTGTTAACAGTAATACCTCCTTGGATTTCAAAGTGCAATTAACTGCCTCATTTATCATTTTTGACACAGATCACTGGAGAGTTGAGGGTCTTTTAGTCAAGTGGACTTTCCAGCTCCACTTGTCATTTGGGGTTTGAGTTGTGAACATCAATCTCACTAACAAAATACTAATCCGAACTCCTACTTGTAACTTGATAATCACTACAGTTGCCCTCTATTTGCATATTTATATATTAAATGGAAATATTTACTTAAAATATGACTAATTTCATGATTATTTTCTGTATTTTGTCTTCAGGGAGGTTCTGTGAAATGCATCTTGTTATTCTACAAGTGTGTTAAATACATGACTTTTATTTATCAACAAATAAGGATAAAATATATTGCCCACTCTGTCATTGCACTATCCACCAGTAGCTGCTGTTCTGATTTCTACTTTCCCCATACTTCTGCTAATATTAATATAATTTCTCATATTCTCTTTCTTTCATGTGTTTGTTCTATTCCTTGACTTTTTTTCCTTTAATTTTTCATCTCCCTCAGCTCTGCTCTCCATGTGATGTTCCCTTAAACTTTATGTTGAAATGTCCCTTGCTCATTTCTCCCCAGACTTCAGTCTTTGGTATTAGTTGAAGCAAACCTCGTATAAGGACATGTATATGTACTAGCACTAAGTTAACA
>CABHPR010153419.1:0-34005 GCA_902168415.1 Peromyscus melanophrys | reverse complement strand
CTGGGAATCCAACCAAGTCTTCTGAAAGAACAGTCGGTGCTTTTAACTGCTTAGCCATTAGTGGAGTGTTTGACAGCATTTCTGAAGCCTGTTTATGTGGTCATTCCTTTTTCACACACAATGTGCTCCTCTAAGTGTTTTCTTGTCTAGGCATTGGCTCTTTTGACACTTTCGCTTTTACCTTTGAATACCCATAGCCTATTACAATTATACTTTGAATAGCATAGCTCACTTATCTCTTCCTCTGAATAATGGAAGTTCTCTCCATGGAAACCTTTATCAGCATCCTGACTCACTTTCTTAGCATTGATCATACTTCAAATAAGAATAATCCATGCTATCTGCTCAATATCTGCTAACCAAAGAAAGTACTAAACACAATACTCAAAATATGAGACACAAATGGCTGAGACACAGTTAAAGGAAATGGTCAACATCCTTAGTCTTCAGAGAACAGCAAATGAAAACTATTATGATATTTCATCTTTCCCCAGTCAGAATGGCCAAAATCAATAAAACAAATGACAACTCATATTGGTGAGGACATAGGGAAGGGGTAACACTCATACATTAGTGGTTGAAGTGCAAACTAGTATGGCCATTATGGAAATCAGTGTATCTGTTCCTGAGGAAGCTAAGAAAAGATCTGCCTCAGGCACCAGCTGTACCCCTCATGCACATATACTCAAAAGATTATACCTCCTATGACAGAGACACTTCTCATCCAGGGTCATCATCGCTCTAGTTATAATAGCCAGAAGTTGGAATAGCATAGAAGTCTGTCAGTGGGTGAATGGATAAAGAAAATGTGGCACATTTATACAATGGAATATTACTCAGCTGATATTTTTTAAAAAAATCGTGAAATTCACAGGTAAACAGATAGAGCTAGAAAACCTCATCTTCAGTGAAGAGACAAAGACACCAAAAGACAGCTATGGTATGCATGTTCATACACAGATACTAGCTTTCAAGTCTTCTATAAGCAGGCCATAATGTTTGTAACCACAGAAATTAGGTATACAGTAAAATACTGGACAGGGGGATCTCCTGGGAAATAGAAACAGGAGGATTAAATAAGGAAAGGGAGGAAAGAGGGAATAGGGGAGGGAATATAGGAAGGATCAACCTCCATTTAAGAGGTTATATGGAAGTCCATTACTGTAGAAGCTTCTTAAAATATATACACATATGAAATCTAAAAGGAATTACCAGATATTTGGGGAGACAATGCCCCAGATAGACATATATTGGCATCAAGTGAAACTTTCAGTGCCAAGAATGTGTTACATGTAATTGAATCCTTGACTCAAGAGAACCCTTGGAAACCTCCAAACAACTCTGGATATTGCCAAGGTTTTGGTTGCTTTTCAAAAACTGACGGTAAGCTCCTCTTGGTGAAGGCAATGCTTATATATCTTGAACAAAGAAAAGTGAGACCTTCACCCCTACTGACTAGTGTTCATGGTCCTAGAAAGAACTTTGCACACTAAGGAAAAGGTAACCACAAACCCAGCTACCCTGGTCACAACAGTGACCTGTGTTCGTGATACACTGGTGAAATAGTAGCACAAACATTGTGGGAATATCCTACGACTATCTGATTGGATTTAAATCCCACTCTATGAGATGGACCCCATGCCTTACAGTGCTCAGGTGGCCAAGAACCTGAGACGAGATAAGCCAAAGGCCTAGGGGAAATCCAAATGCTCATTTTCTGCTGAAAAAAAAAAAAACCAGCAATAAATGACACAGTGCCATAACCATAGGGGGATAGTTATACATGAGATTACAGAAGAACATCACTTACATGAAGCATTCAATAAATAAACACTTAATGATTGAATATAAAGAGGCATTTATCTATGTAAAGTAATTAAATCTGCCATATTTGGATTTTATGAGTATGTGTTATGTAATTAGTGTTTAAATAAGACTTTTAAATATCAAGCATGTGCTCATTAAAAATTAAATTTTATACTACCCTATATTATTTACTAATTAAAAATAATACTAAATATTTCTTATTTGAAGGATTATTCCAAAATTAAAATAAATGGAGATTTAAGTCTATAAACCAAATTAAAGCAAGGATTATCATTGAAGCAAAATATACAGAGGTCTAACTTCCCAGACTATAAATTTTCATATTAAAACAGGAGTGGTAGAGTTTTAAGTACACATTCTATTATGCATTATTCATTCTGCACATGAATAGCTAAGATTTATTGACATTCTAACAAGTGCAAAGCACTTTGTATTCTCTACATATCTCATATACACAAAATTCAGTGTAGCTATTATCCTTACATCATCGCTATGAAAATGAATAAGGTAGAATTTTCCAGACCTTTGCCCCTGAGTCTATGTACGGGAGACTCAAAGTGCCTATGTCTCTGTGACACCAGTGCTTCAACACTCACTCTAGCACACAAAACAATCACATTTATTTTTGCCCGAATGTTTTTTCAGTTAATCATTTGACTGAGGTGTA
Organism: Peromyscus melanophrys; assembly: GCA_902168415.1. Taxonomy (NCBI): domain Eukaryota; kingdom Metazoa; phylum Chordata; class Mammalia; order Rodentia; family Cricetidae; genus Peromyscus; species Peromyscus melanophrys. The sequence goes on along the minus strand of CABHPR010153419.1, from coordinate 31,511 downwards.
TGTGTGTATGTGTGTGCAACAGACACTAAAATTTTCCAAAGGTCTTGGTTTATTTAATGAATTACGCAGTTCTTTATTGTACATATGTCACCAATAGTGCACTAAATAAAAGAAATAAAGCAATAACCCACCAAAATAAAAAATTATCCTGTTAATCTACTATTTGAGTAACAAGAAAATTTTATTTCTTAACTGGAAACTTCTGATAAATTCCTCAACATATTGCAAAAGACAAAATCAAACTATACAAGGAGAAAATATTAAAAATATGATGTGACTATATAGGAAAATAACCAAGTGATTCTACAAAGCAATGGCAATCTGTTAAGAATAAAGTTATGCTCTATGTGCTTACACATACATATTTCCCCTGATATGCAACTAGTAATTGCTAAAACCAAGCCTAAAATAAGAAATAGTCACAGAACATTCTGAGCTAGAATCCTGGTGCACAGTCTATTTCTGTCCTCATCTTTTATCTATGAGAAGGGTATGCACAAAGATCATAAAGTGCCAGATTGTTTCATGCATTTTTTCATAACATAGCCATATTGAAAAGACAATTAACCACATGATGTTAATCACTGCAGAAATTATCATTGCCAAATCAAGATGAGAATTGCATATGTATGTAAATTTTTAAAATTGGATGTAATATACTTACTATATATAGTCTAACTATATGAATAAATTCTAGCTATATATGAATCAACTTTAAGTACACAATATATGTGTGTATACACAAACATGCTTACATACAGAGATACAGAGCACACACATGTATACATATGCATTTATGTATGTAGTATAACATAGTCATAACATTGCTATAAACTACAAGTTGTAAAATAAAGAACTTTCAGACTGCAATCAATGAAATATTATTTACAGGTAAATATTTTTTTATTAAATTTATGATAAATATATATACATGTAAATTCAGCTCTGAAAATACTACTAGTTCATCAAAAATAAACATAAGGTTTAAATTATATTTGTGAAAAAGAAGCAGGGCGGTGGTGGTGCACGCCATTAATCCCAGCACTCAGGAGGCAGAGACAGGCAGAACTCCATGAGTTCGAGGCCAGCCTGGTCTACTGAGTGAGAGCCAGGACAGGCACCAAGGCTACACAGAAAAACCCTTTCCCTAAAACCCTAAATAAATAAATAAATAAACAAACAAACAAATAAATAAATAAATAAATAAATAAATAAATAAATAAATAATATACAGTATTGGCTGTATTTAAGATCTATCCTAACATTAAATACTAATTCTGAGCATACCTCCCATATGTTAACGCAAATATATAGATATTTATAGCCCAGGTGGAGTGCTACCATCACCCAAAGTCATTTACTAAGGATATTCTGGATATGTACAGTTTAAGTTTTTAGTCATTATATAAAAGCAAATGAATGCAGTTTTGAGCTAATTCACTAGCAAATGTATATTTTTAATTGACAAGACAGACTGATAGTCAAATAATCAGTAAGACAAATAGTCAGATATACTTCCTTTCTACTGCATTCTGTTGCCAGTCAAATGCAGTTATACTGAGCCTTCATGGCTAAAGCTGGTCCAGCTAGCTCCACTGATTGACTTTTCCTGAATTTTCTCTTCCTGCTTTCAAACAGTTCAAAGCAGTTTTCAGTCACATTGCATGAAGCCTGGCATACATCAATAATTCCTTTCTCATCCATAAATGCCTCTCTCCTACTCTGAAGGTGAGATAATGTCATTGTTTGAAACATATTAAATGAATTTTTTAATACCGTAAGCCCATTTTCTATGACAACTTGGGCTTTTCTCTGTAAGAGTACCTTATTTCATAAAATATTCTTGGATCACACTTTAAAAAAATCATTACTTGCCGGGCGGTGGTGGCGCATGCCTTTAATCCCAGCACTCGGGAGGCAGAGCCAGGTGGATCTTTGTGAGTTCAAGGCCAGCCTGGGCTACCAAGTGAGTTCCAGGAAAGGCGCAAAGCTACACAGAGAAACCCTGTCTCGAAAAACCAAAAAAAAAAAAAAAAATCCTTATTCAACAAAATTGGAAAATCTAAAAGAAAAGTTTCTCAATAGATTAATCAATGTCAGATAAACAATTTAAATACAACTATAACACCTAAGGAAATAGAAGTCAGTAAGTCTCCAACCAAAATAAGTCCAGGGCCAGATGGTTTTAATGCAGAATTCCACTAAACTTTTAAAGAAGAGCCAATACTTCTCAAATTATCTACAAAATAGAAACAGAAGGAATTATTGCCAACTTCATTTATGAGGCCACAGATACTTAAACAATACAGACTCAACAAAGAAAGAGAATTACAGACCAATATCCCTCATGAACATTGAAGTTAAAATACTCAATAAAATACTTGCAAACCCAATCAAAGAACACATCAGAAAGATCACCCACCATGATCAAGGAGACTTCATCCCAGAGATGCAGAAATGGTTCAACATATGAAAATCTATCAGTGTAATCCACTATCTAAACAGACTGAAAGAAAATGATCATAATTAAAAACAGCCTTAGAAAATTAACTTACAAAACCTCATCCCATAGAAAATGTTTTCCTTCATAATATCTTGTTGAGCTTGATTCTACATGACTTCTGTTGTGTGACTCTGCTTTTTGGTAGATGAAAAAAATGTTTGTTCATCTCAGGTAACAAACTGATGACAGACCAAAGTACATATACCACCAAAGTCCAACTTGGTGAATGAGTTTTATTGATTATTCAAATGAATGTGGGTTTCTTGATTACTTAAAGGAATGAGGGGTTAATTACAAGAGCAGAAACAACTCAAGGAGAGTTGCATTTATCCCAGTTTTTTTTTTAACCGGGGAATCTTGAACACACTGTTCAACTTGCAGGAAACTCCCACAGTTAGAGTGTCTTTTTCAGACAGCTCAGGTGGTCTGTGTTTCTCCCAGGTGGCTCAGCATGTCTGAATCTGTTTTAGGCATCAAAGCTTGTCTGAGAGAAGTCTCTCTGAAATTTTCAGTACTTACATGTTTTAGGAGGAGGTGCCTAGTGGCTCTCTTCAGTTTCTGGGACTCCCTGAAGCTTCTGATATGTGCAATACTTGAGCTTAAGGTGCACCCCCACAGGAAGGAATATTTTGTCTCCCTTTTAACATCATGTTTCCTTACAAGCTCCCCTCCAAAAGTACTGTTTTACCTTGGAGGAACTACTAGTCACCAAGTTCCCAAATATTAGAGAATAGTTCTTTTAATACTAGAACTTGAGAATCAGAGGCTGGATTGGTATGGGTTCATGCTAAAGTCTGGCTACATAATGAGTTTATTACCTGTCTAGGCTGCATTATCTGACCCTGTCTCAAAGTAAACAAAACTAAATAAAAAGCAGGAGCAAAAATAATCACTACATGAATATAGGGTTATAGCAGCCATTGCTACATACTATTTAGAAAGTGAGTAGAGTGAAGAAGAAACTAAGATATTGTAGGGTGAGAAAATAGGGAAGGGAAGGAGAAGAGGGGACAGTTTCTTTCATAATGTGATGCGAAAAACAAACAGATGCCATAAAAACCTGAGTAGACGAAATGTTTGTTGGCTAAGTTTAGATACAACTCCCATCTGATGTGAAGGTAAGTTATTGACCTTTGCTCTGTAGATGATAACGTAATTCTTTTTTGTATTTACCTCTTTAATGATGATTCAGATAATGAGTTGAATGTTATATATCATAATACTGAATGTGAAATACATATAGTACATAACCACCTTTACTTTAAGTGATCCATTTAGTTAGTGAGAAGATTTGGTGGTTAACAGTACTTGCTCTTTTTGAGCACCTGGGTTTGATTCCTAGTACTCAAGTGATACAGTGCTTTCTTCTGGACTCTGCATTGAAATTGCAGGCTCATGTGGCACATAAAATCTTGCCCCTCCCACAAATATGCATAAATAAATAAAATAAGTATCTAATTTTATTAATAATGCCACTCTAAATAGATCCATTATGTAGGTATGCACAGGTTATCTTACATTAGATGTATTTATTTTGCAAAATTAAAAAGATTTATTCAATACACCGTGAAGTCCATTTAACTTAAAGTTATTATTTAAACAATAATACTGGGATTCTTAATATGTATAAAAATCCCATGCTGAACATAGAAACATGTTTCAAACACTTTTAACCATCTGGAGATGTGGAGTTCTTCCTATGGAGTCTATTTCCCAAATGTTGACAATATGTTAGATGCTTCACCTAGCTTCATGCTTCAAATTTTTTTTTAAAAATTTCATGCTTTGCAGGTACCAATTAACCGTGGTCATATTAAACAAGTTGATAAAGGAGAACAGAAGAATCTGGATGAGTTTTATTTTTACAATTCCACCTGTCATTTTTTTCTCAGAATAACAATTTTATATGTATGTGTGTGAAGTTACGAAGTTTTAGAAATTAAGAAAAATGAATCATGAAATCAACATGACTGGTTTGAAATATTTTTTTTTCAATATGAGAAGAGGAGCAACAGTGACTTTCATTTTCTCTGTACCATTAAGATATCTTCATTGTCAGTCTTCAGGCTTGACCCTTATTAGTATGAGCATTCACTATGAAATAAAGACGCCAACACCAATATAATCACAGTGCATGCAAACAATGTTCTATCGTCACCTAAGTTTTCACAAACTTACTTCCGGCTCTTTCCCAGAATATGAAAGCACAATGATATGAATTCAACCTTTGCCTTTGGGAGGTGACTGCTCTAACAAATCATTGCCACCTTCAGAAAGTATTTAGTCATAAATGTATTTATTTTAGGCTCATTTAGTGTATACTTTCTTACACCTTCCTTGACATTCTAAAATTACTATTGTTTGAAATGGCAACATCATAGAATTTAGTTTTTTTCTTTAGAGTATCTCTAGATTATGATTTATAAAAACAAGAAATACAAGCAAGTTTTACAATTTTTATTAATATGAGTACAGCATAATAACATTAGGAATAACCACCTATTTCAGTGACTTGTTTTTCTTTTAGGTCAGGCATGTTTGGTTCTATCTTTGGTCTCTGGGCCATCCATTCAGGCAGCATTGGGAATGGGATCCCTCCCATGGCCTATGCTTCAAGTTAGACCAGTCATTGGTTAGCCACTCCAACAAATTCTCAGCCACCACTGAGTTTTAAAATGTGATTCATAAGCCATTGAGTACGAAACCATTATAACAAATTAAAGCACTGATTCTAATGCAATGACATGCTTACATTACTATGAATAATGCTACATCTCTCATTTATGAAGAGAGAAGGAAAAATGAGTAGGATTATTTCATATCATAGTATAATTTTGAAAACATTATCCCAGTCTTTGTTTATACAACACACACACACACACACACACACACACACACACACACACACTCACACACCCCCATACTCATACATAAGTAGACACATTTATAAAACTGGAGTACATAAGACACTCCACATTTATAAAAATTCTCATTAGATGTGGAAGATTTTTCATAGAAAGTAATATCTAGATATAAACCTGAAGCGTGGACACAATTATCTGTAGAAGGGAAAGTTATGAGATTAGACTGTTTGAAGAAGAACTAAGCTTGGCACATTTGAAGAGCTGAAAGGTGTTTGTTCTATTGAACATGAATCATTATGTTAAGAGTATCCAGAGATATTAGATCAGTTAAGTCCATTAGGAAAGGGATTTATAAGTCTAGACAAAGTATTAGCATTTGAGAAAGGAGTTTTTAAGATGTGAGAATACCATGTGTTCACAAGATGTGAATCAGTAAGATCCCTCCATGCAAGCATGAGTGCTCCAGTTCAGATACCAGGCATACACAAAAGACACAGAGGCACAAATTTATAACCCCAATGCTTAATGCAGATGGGGATACACTGGATTTCATTCATTTATCAGACATCCTACCATTCATTGAGTTTCAAGTTCATAGAAAGACCTTGTCTCCCAAAAATTAAGGCAAAAGCTATAAGTAAGTACACCCAACAAATGTCTGACCTCCATATGCACATGGATTCATACATCGTGCATTCACATCAGTACATGCACATGCACAGTAAGTACTGACCAGATGCTGATGAAAGAATAAAACTGAAGAATAAATAAAGAGAAAAACAAACGACTAAGGAAGTCTCTGTTAGAAGCAGTGCTGGGATTTACCTTGTCTTTTTGTGTCACTTGAGGAAATGTGCTCTTTTGTTTGTCTTGTATCCTCACACTCACACTTTCACGAAAGTGTTATCTTTCTTTCCTGCCTGCTCTTTAGTCACGTTTCTCACTCTTCACCAACTATACTGAGTGTCATCTGTGCTCACACTACTGAGCTTATTGACTCAAAAATTATCAATGATTTCCTCTTACTAAATCCAATGTATAGTTTATCTCACTTATGAGTTGCTCAGTGAGCTTTTTTTTAATGTTGATTACTGCTTTCCTGGCACAGAATGACTTCATGATGCTTTTGTGTTTTCACTAAGATACACAAATTTCTCCTTCAAGATTTTTGGAATCAGCTGAAATTGGGAACATATCTCCATCAACACTGTTATAGATAAATTAGTTGAGACAATTTTAGTTCACTGATGATTATAAAATAATAAAAGTGAATGGCTCATCCTTACATTCCTCACATAAGGCGAAACGTCCTTCCACTGTCGCAGCACTGAGACATCCTCACTACACAATGTTCGGGGACAACGCATAATTAGCATTTTCTATGTGGAAGAGGTTAACAATGAGATTGTGCAAACATGCTTTTCTCCTTCTCATTCTTCTTCTTCATACACTGATCCCAGCTTTTGTTACATGATTCATTTTAAAATACAAAGTAGATATTTTATGTGTTATAAATATTTCCCTGTGGATTTATTTCATCATTAAAAGATAAAGAACATTAAATTGGAAGTTATAAATATAATGAATCTCCATTTACCCTTATATCTTTCTTACTTTTATTGGCTATCATTAGCATCCTCTGCAGTATCAAAGTTTATACCAGTCTTAAATTAAGAATTACCTGTCAATCACCACCCCCCAAAAAAAGAACAGATCAACCATGACATTTTTAACAAAGCGAGTTCTGGTATGTCAGTTCTCTGTTTGATCTTCTGGGTCACTTGAAGTTCTGTAAATATTTTTTACTTTACTAGATGACATTTATTAGAACAATTAAATGTACCTTACAAAATGTGTGATGCATAAAATGTCTTAAAGACTGAAACATTGCCAAACTTAAAATGTAAAAGAATAGAGTATTTCTTTGTAATTACCTTGAAATAAATGATCAGGAATTACTCTATCATTTTCAGAAAGTGTGCTCTACACACATCTCATGCCAATAGAAAGAATGACTATCTCGATCTATAAATATTTGTTTTATTGTTTTTTGCCAACATCAAACCAAGAAGCTCTAAGCACTGGGGGTTAACAAATAAATATTCCTCCCAATATCAATGCCTGATGGTACAACACCCTTATGTTCACCTCCTTCTCTTCTCCTTTCCTCCTTTCTTCCTTTTTCCTTCCTCCTTCCCTTCCCTCTCTTCATATTAACATTTTAAACTTCATATTTATTCTAAATAGAAAAAGCATTTGAAATCAAGCAATCACAACACAAGGAGAAGAACGATCCTCTAGTACTTTAATGTCTCTAACACTCAAATGAATAATTTTTCACTAATGCATAGAATACTTTGTTTTATCGACCTTAAAAGCCCCTAATGAATGACTAATGCTGGAAAACATGAAGGCATACTGTTCTTTAGGAATCTTTATTAAAAAATTCAGAAGAAGGAATCTGAGGGTATGGATAGTTAAAAACATGTACTACTCTTGCCCAGGCCCCAAGTTTGATCCCAGGACCCACATCAGGTGGCTCACAGTCACCTGAAACTTCAGCTCCAGAGGATCAAATATTCCCAGTCTCCTTGGGTACCTAGACTTATATAGACTTATAATAATACAGTCTATATTATTATATTGGCTAATCAAGTTTTATTTAGGGATATGTGTGTGTGTGTGTGTGTGTGTGTGTGTGTGTGTGTGTGTGTATGCAAGCAATAACAATATAAATGAGATCATGAATTTGAAGGAGAACAAAGAATGGTTTATGGATGTATACGGAAAGAGAAAAAAGAAAGGAAAATATAATTATATTATAATCTTAAACAATTAAACAAAAAACATAAATAATTTTTTTTCTTTTCTTTTCTTTTTTTTTGAGACAGGGTTTCTCTGAGTAGCTTTGGTGCCTTTCCTGGAACTCACTCTGTAGCCCAGGCTGGTCTTGAACTCACAGAGATCCTCCTGCCTCTGTCTCCTGAGTGCTGGGATTAAAGATGTGCGCCACCACAGCCTGGCTCATGAATAAATATTTTAAATTGCACTAGAATATACTCTCAAAAACAAAATCATAAAAAGATGGCCTAATAAGAGGGGTTGTAAATAACTAATGAAAGGTTAGCTTATGAGATTTGAGAGTGCACTATCATGAGGAGTCTGTGTTATTTTGAAGTAAACACACAAACGTAGAGGATTGTTAGATGTCATTATATATAATAAAAAATTTAAAAATAAATTAAAGAAAAGAAGACAGTAATTAGAAATAGAGCAATAGGTGTACACATGGAGAGTTGGGAGTGGAAGGAGGAAATGATGCAATAATATTATAACCTCATCAAAACATTTTAAAGTGGAATAGAGAAAGACTCAGGATGTCTTCCAGTAAATGTAGTCTGGTTATTTACTTAGCTACTATATTTCATACACTCAGATATGTATCTGCTCTACATTTACAAGTAAACCACAGCATATTACTTACTGACTGAGATGCCCAATAGTATTTAGGGCAAATCTTATAAACCAGCAATGAAGAATAGTGGTTAAACATTCTCCTGAAGTAAAATGCAAAAGTTGAACAGTGCTGAAAATTCCCCATAGAAAGTATTTGAATGAGTAGGCGGTTTGGAAATACAAGCTTGTGCAGCTGTACATTGAAGTTGAAGTGTTGAGGGAATTGCATAAGTAAGGAGGTTGAGGACATGAGATTCTGAAAAATTCTTCTCAATTCTGACACTTTCTGAAAATGAGAACTTAGAAAATTCACTTAATCCTTTTGAATTAGTTCCTATATTTACAAAATATTGAAAAAACGATTTTGTCTCATTATGGAGGCATAAGGAAGATAAAGGATAGCATCACCTGTGAAATAGTTTTATGAAAGTCATAGTCATCTTTAAGTCATCATTTTGTTCTAATTGTTACCAAGAACACTAGATACAGTGGTACAACTTTATGAACATGCCTTTCATCTTTTGGTGGATATTTGAAAGAAAGTTTTACTTCTGCATTCAGTAATAACTGCAGTAGATACTCCCTGGAGTCTGCAGAGTCAAAACCAAGAATAAGGAATTGCAAGTACAGGTCTGAAACCCAGCTAAAGATCAGGGAACTGCAGAGAGTCTAGTTGAAGGTAAAGCTACCTTTTGATAGCTTTCTCCAGGTGAAAAAATGAAACAGGAACATGAAGAAAGAGACTGCGACGTGGAAGGGAAGTCTTGATGTATAATAATGTCTGAATCTGGCTCCTTGAGAGTAGTTTAATCAGTGCTTTCTTAAGAAAGAGGCGGGAAGAAGGCCTGTCATCTGACCCCTGAGGAGAGAGGTCAGAGACCTGCCTTGGCTTTGTACAGCAATTAATTGCACTGCATTCTCCTTGTAAGATATCCTGGGGATAGAAAAGCCTTTTCACATGGGAATCTTTCTCATCATTATATATCTATGCTGCATGGAGAGTGTGTCCGTATGCTCAGTACAGTGAATAATACTATGGCTAGAGAATGCTTCCAGAGACAGAAGAAAAAGTATGCTCAGTGTCTAACTGCTCACTTGCAGGTGCACTACATTTGGCTGTGCAATTGGCATATGAAAAATGTTTTTATAGAGTCACTGTCATGAAGCTTCAACGTAGGGAGTTGGGCTTCCTTGAAATGTTGAGCCCAGGATGAATTAAAATCAAACATGGATTCAATTCATTCAATTTTTTTGAAGTTAAAACCAAGAGGAAATATTTGACTTTGAAAAAAATCTTATTATCTATCTTGCCTTGGCATATAATGAATTATGGTAGCCCAGTTTCATTTCCTTTGTGTCTTTTCTTCTTTGTAAAAGAATGCTAATTTTATTTAGGAGGACATGTGTTTCCATGTGTGTAGGCAAATGTACATGCTGTAACCTCTGAGTCTAAAAGAGGGCAGTGAATCTTCTGGAACTGGAGCTATAAGATGTTGTAATCTGCCTGATATGGATACTGGGATTTGAACTTCGGTCTTTATAAGAGCCCATGTATTCTTAACTGCTTCACTGCACCTGCAAGAGAATAATGAGGCATTGAGCTTACCTTATATTTTCTGTCTTTATTTGTATTCTCTATCCACATTCCCACTATTCACTGTATTTAGCATGGAGACACATACTCTTTGTAAATGATATGTATATTGATGGCCCAAGAATTCAATGAACAACTCCTCCTCCTCCTTTTTTTCTCCTTCCTTTTTGTACCCAGGATGCTGAGCGAGCACTCTGCTACTGAACTATTCCCCAGACTTTGATTGTGTTATTTTCTAAGGATAAGTGAAAGAAGGTACTGTGAGATTTGGCTTTCCCTTTCATAATCCTCAATAGCCTAACTTCTTTTAAAGTCAGTGTCATTTTTGAGAAAGGCAATGGCAATAGTATCACATAGAGGCTAGCATGACCTGTTTCAATTTTGCCATCTACAGGAAGTTCCATTTTTGTCATTTAATTTGTAGTAGAAAGAAATAGGATCCAGAAAAACTGAATGACTTACAAGGTCATAAAACTGAGTTATGTTTAAAGCAGCATGAGATGTTACTTTCCAACTCCTAACCTTGTGAGGTTACTGAGGTGAAGCATCTCCCTGTCTTAACCCCAGAAATAATTCTGTGCCAGATGCATCTAACGTTTTTGTCCTATAAATGTCACCTTAGATAGGCCTCAAGGCAGAAACTCTTGTGTTAATTTTTACACTTTGATCATATTTCTGTGTCCAGAAGAGATAAAGAAGAGCTCACTGACATCTTTTTAAAGCACATAAAGGAAATTCCAGTTTGGGAACTGTATTTTTTAATTCAAAAAGTAAACATTCTAATAAATGTTTTGTGGGATTTTACTATAAATGCACCTTTTTAAAGCAAAAAGCTGATAAAACTCTAAAGCCATTGAAGCTCTTAAAAGTAAGTGATACTTGAAGATGAAAAACAGTATTATTAGAACAAAACATTGATTTTGAAATGAGTAAATATCATGTGTTCTATCATCAATGCTAATTAAAAGATATATGGAGAAAAGAGTGTACATTATTCTTATTCAAAACTTTTGGTCATCTTAAATATTATCTGGCAAATGATGTTTGACTGCAGATGTCTGCTACCTCTGGTTATTACAGTCCTTCAGCCCCATCACTCTCACTGATCCTTGAGCTTTTGAAGGTGGGAATGTGACTCAGCTGTTCCATTTAGAGCTGAGCACTCTACAGTTTTTTCTTCTGTTCATGTCAAACAGTTGCTAGTCTCTGTAATAGTCATCATCAAGTGCAAATAAAAGCTTCTCCAATGAGGGCTGGGAGATCTATTTCTCTGTGGAAATAAAATAGGTGAACTCAAAATAATATTAGGTTCTTCCATAGAGCTTATGTACTATGCAACCATATTTTATTTGGTCCTGTTAACTAGACATGAATTACATTTTCTGTAGTGAGCTATAAATCCAAGAAGAAACTGTTAGTTACTCCTCCCTTTGGGCCACAACTGCATCAGTCGGCATGCCTTGCCAGGCCTGTCACTGTTGTTCCAGCAGAGTTCACAGCTGGGTGAGACTGTAAATTACTTACCGCTTCTGAGAGTTTGTATTGAACACCTAGCTCTATGAAAGCAGGGAGCTGGTATGAATCTTCCACATCTGAACCAATTAGATCTCTCTGTGCCCTATGACTCATTATGTTTTTGTCAACAATAATGTCTGCAAAGCTAGTTCTACAGGGTAACTAAGAGAAACAGCAATTGTCTCCAAAGTTTAAGAAGGCAGTCTTTAGGACCTCACTGTCCTCCAACTCCAAAAGACATGACATGTACCTGGCACTGGGATAACAAAATTAAGTTTTTATTTAAAAATATAGACTATACCATGCTTGTACATGGACATGACCAGGGTTAAATATGGAAACCTTACAAAAATTCTTCTGTGCAACACTGTCATACACAGGTCTTATCAGGCCTGGGCAACAAAGAAAAAGGTAGGTGAAATTATGTAGGTCTTCTTCCCACCCTTGCTCCCTTAACACTGTTTGTCTGTTAGCATGGCTCTCTTTCGGAGTGGAGAAAATGTTCACCAAAGTTAGAGAGCCCAGAAAGCAATACTTGAGCTACTGGGGATAAACTGCTCGTGATTTGCATCGTGAAATTAGTCATTTATGCCATAGGTACTTCCAGGAGACCCCTGTAACAATAGTTTACCTCAAAAATACGTTTCCCTAAGCTTGCTTACGTGAATAATAGAAATCGAAAAGCAAAATCCAAGGTGTCTATCTTCAAATTTCTTTCTTCAAAGCAGGATAGAAATCCACTAAAGCAGAATGCATGTGAATTGCAGCACTGTTTTATTCCTTCTCTTTGATTGGGAGTGGAACCTGTGCTTTGCTCCTAATCGAAATAAGACAGCAAAGATGTGGGAGTGAGTGACATGTCATGTGAAATCACATAAGACTCTGCATGAAAGCACAGTGATTTCTGCCATCCAATGAGAGAATCATTGGAAGAGAAGAACTTTACTATGGACCTGGGCCTGGCTTCCATAAGACAGTAACCACAAAGTTCCTAAGTCATAAAGCTGAAAGGAAAGGGTTTTTCTAACAAGTGGCGAGCTGTGAAGGAGGTATCTGTGTACCAAAAAGGAACACAACTAGATGTTCACTTTCCAGCTACCTCTGGGGGACCTTGCAGATCTAAACCACAGAATTTAGTACATAATTAGTGTGCTGTATTAAACCACTTGGCTTGCACTAATTTGTCAAGAAGGAATATAAAATGACACCTAAAACATCTGTAAGCCAACCTCCAAAACTGTTTATCAAGTAATGTGTATAGCAAAATGATTACACAGGAGATCTCTTAAGTTCAATTGTTTTATTATTTTTGAAACCATGGAATTAATAATTGTATAATTCTCTTTTTATCTATTAAAAACCTCAAATATTAAGAATTCATGTATCATCATTAGTCTCAAAATTATATAAATAATCTAATCAACCTGAAAATTTGAAAGACAGTTCTTTTCTCACTATTGGTCTGCTGTGGGATGTCTTTCTGAATGCTATGAATATGTGTTGCTCTGATTGGTTGATAAATAAAGCTATTTGGCCAATAGTGAGGCAGAATAAAGTTAGGTGTTACATTCCAACTGGAGAGAGAGAAAGTGGAAAGGAGAAGGAGAAGAGATGCTGTAAGCTGCTGCCAGGAGAAGCAAGATGTGAAAGTACCAGTAAGCCATAAAGCCACATGGCAACTTATAGATAAATAGTAAGGGATTAAATTAAATTAAATTAAATTAAATTATAAGAGCAAAGCATGAGCCATAGGCCATCCACTTTGTAAATAATACAAGCCTGTGTGTGTTTACTTGGGACTACGCAGCTTTGGGATGTGAGTGGGAGAGATTTGTCCCTACTGCAGGCTGGGCAGGACACAGGAAAACTACAGACTACATTGGTCAGTTCACTGGTATACAATGTTTTGCATTTTGGCATCTCTAGTCTTCAAGATTAAAATTACTCATTGATGTGCTCTTCACTGTGAAATACTATTTCTGCTCTGGGGATTCCTTAACTGCCTATAGTACTTTGTGTAGGACTGGGGCCTTGTGGGTACTATATGATATTTTATTTGTGTTCTGACAAATAAAGCTTGCCTTGAGATCAGAGGGCAGAGCTAGCCAATAGTTAAGCACAGAGGTCAGGCAATGGTGGCACTCACGTTTAATCCTAACATTTGGGAGGCAGAAGCAAGAAGAATAGGAGTTCAAGGCCACCTTGGCCTACACAAGATTAAACCAGTCTAAAAGAGAAACAGCCAGGTGGAGGAGGCTCATACCTTTGATCCCAGCATTGGGAGATAAAGGCAGGAATATAAGGCAAATAGAGACAGGGATCTTGACCCCATTCAGTCTAAGGATTCATAGAGACAGAATTTTCCCCATTCAGTCTGAGGACTCATAGAGACAGGATCTGCCTCATTCGGTCTGAGTTGTTGTAGAGGTAAGAAGTCTCCTAGTGGCTGACTGCTCTGCTTCTCTGATCTTTCAGCTTTCACCCTTATAATCTGACTCTAGGTTTTTAATGGAAAAGACCAATTAAGATCACGCTTCCTGTGGGCTTTCCCCTCCCTGTGTTAGGATGTTATTGTTGTCCTTGTTCATATGGTCAACCCTGAAAACACATATTCAAGTAACATTCTACAGACTGATCAGGTTGAATTTATATATTTAGGAATATATAAGTATGTAATATACGAATATAACAATACTTAGTAAAAAGAGGCTATGAATTTTAAGAAATAGAAAGGAGGGACATGGGTTTAAAGGGTGGAAAGGAAAGATGTAAATTGTATAATTATAATCTCAACAAATAAAAGAAAGAAAAAAGAAAATAAACAAAAACAAAGCAAGAAGATTGAAATAACCCTCTTTTCAGTATAAGCTGAGTGTTATTTTATAAGCATGTTATTGAATGTTAGTTTATGAGCATCATTATCTTCATAGATAGCTGCATTTTATTTGAATAAATAAAGAATATGCTAAAGCTTCTAGAAATGACCTTTATAAGGGTAATGTAAATAAATACAAGAGTCAGCTGAGTGGCCTTTAAATCAATACCCAAAATTATATCCAAGCTCTGGTCTGATGATTCATTTGCTCTTTACAGTCCCTTGCCATGTCTTGAGGCCATAGTTTCTCTAACTTCAAAATTAAAATAACCCTTATCATTAATGGTGGTGTTCATAAGAACAAATGTGCATTATAACATATAAAATTCATTTAATAATTTCATTTTACTACTTCTTATAAATGTTTAAAAATCCCAGTAAGAAAAAAATTTCTATAGGAGATTATTTTCCATCGAATTATGTGGTTAGAATCTTCTGTGATAAGAGTTGGTTTATAGAGAAGTTATTTTACCTTTTTATCCCTGTTCTGACAGTTGATTGTATCGCTTGTGGAGTTCTTACCCTTTCTATCTTTTCAGTTTCCTCTCATTCATGTGAGAAAATCCACCAAGGTGATCAAAGAAAATGTCAAACACAGTAAGAACATTGAGTTAAATCATCCAGACATTTCAAAATTTTTTACTATGCTGCTGTCAGGAGGAAGTTGACAACTAGCAAACTGAAACAAAAAAAGAATTACTGATTAAGTTTTAGAAGAAATTAACTGTGCTACAAATTTATTTTTGTGATATAACATCAATATTTGTGTAAATTTTGCAAACCTGTATTCAACAGGAGGTAGCTTTGTGTGTGAATTGATGTGTTTCAGTAAATTAGGACACAAAGCTGGAAATGCTGTTTAGTTTTCTAGATGCTTTGTGTGTGTGCATGTGTTGGGGGTTACATATGCACATGTGTGTTCACGAATGTGGAATACAGAAGACAACCTCAGTTGTCCTTTCTGAGACACTGCTTTGTTTGTATTTTAAAAGGAAAAGTTTCTTACTTGAACTCATCATGTATGTAATGCTGCCTGGAACATGAGCTCCAGGAATCTGCTAGTCTTCTGGGCCATGGGACTACAAAAGCATACCACCATGCTCTCCTTTTTTCTTTGTATACTATGGGGTTGGACTCAGTTCCCTGTGCTTAGCTAGCTATTTTCCCACCCACCAGGGATGCTTTTGAAAATCTTGAGATAGTGTTATATAAAGTTTCATTTTCTCAAAGATATACAACTTCATATTTGGGTGTATTTACAAATTATGTACAGATTATCACTGACAACTTCTTGACAAATCCATGACTTTACATAGTTAGCATGGTCTGTATGTATCTGTGTGTAGAATTTAATTCAAAAACTATCATTTTAACAATTTCAGGTGTACACTGGAGTGCTATAAACTTCACAAAAAATGTTGTGCATTGGAATTCTAGAGCTTTTCACCTTGCATATCTGAAACTTGTAATGTTTTGACAAATGCCACCTCATTTCCCCTTCTACTAGACATTGACTTTTAATTTGATACATATGTAATTGCTGTTTTCTCTGAGTTATGCAACAAGGAAGACATTTATAAAGAGTATGCCTAAGAATACAGTTTTCATCAAAAACATTATGTATTTTTATTTAATTTATAGAAAGATAAATAATGTCAAGAGACTGATAACACAACTGCTTAGGAATGTTTATTCATAAATTAAATCTCAATGAAGTGTCACTGGGGCCACCCTTGGAATATGGTGGAGTATAAGTAGGTGGAGTGACACTGGGATCCTAAAGCTCAGCCTTGTCAATGAATTTTCTAAGTTTATCTGTGTACTTCAGAGCATCTCATTTGTATATTCTTTCTAGTGAAAGTTTATCACTTGTAAATGACTACAAACACTTTTATTTATCAATGTGAAGACTAAAGTAACAATGTCTACACAGTAGTTAGTCCTATAGTTGGTGTATGGCACATCATAAATAAAATATAGTATAATAATAATCTAAGCTAGAGAAACATATTTCTATAAATGCTTTTATGTTTAGAGTCCTAGTACTGAGCAGAGGTATGTCCATGCCCCAAGGGAAGGTGTTTTCATTGGAAAATTTATCTGACTGTTGGCTGACCACATGTTTCAAGTCGGACTCTTTTGCATTCTTCATGTTGAGATGGTTTCTTCACCCTCCAGCTTTGATGATGATACCATAACCATCATAACAGAGAAAGAAAAAAGAAATAGATTAGCTAGTCTTCCCTAAAGTAAAGACCCTTGAATTTGCATATACCACTTCCTGACACATCCTATTTGAATAATGGAAATAAATACCAGAGTTATTGTTAACTGGAAACAGATGAGAAGTAAGTAGAATTATATATGTGCACCTAAAATATGGACACTGATAGAAGATGAACATACCAATCATATCTGCTGTACAAATTCAACTGTTTCAGTTATGCATTATGAAAAACAGTTCCCATATATTTATTACAAGTAATTAATGTGTATTACAAAAAGGCTTATATTATGGAAAATATGTTATACACTTTAATAATATTTCTTGTTTTATTTTTAGAAGTTTTTAAAAATTCTTTGTTTATTTTATCTAATGATCACATATTATCATAGATATTTAACGTATATATCAATATTTATAATTTTATGTATTTATATTTATATATTATATAATATATTTATATATTTATAATTTAAATAAATGTAGTACAATATACATACACAAAAAGGAAAGATGTTTCCTCTCTCCTGTCTTTCTTACATATCTATGACTAATGTTAGTCTATTGTACAGTTCCTAATAGGTTGACAGGCAGACATTGAGACCTGAAGTGAAGATCAGCATTTGGCTGGGACATAATATGAAAAAATACTATTTGAATAATGTTTTCCCACAGAGGTGTCAGGTGCTTGTGCCAGTGGTACTGAGGAGGAATGAATGACTTTGTATTACAAAGAACAGGCTGGAAAAGAAAACAATAGAAGACATTTTCAAAGTTAAAAAGAATTGTGAGATCTCAGAAAGTTGGCTGAGGAATACAGAACATTACAACCAGAAACAAGTATTGACTTAAACACATCAGAATACAGATGCGATATGTTTCATGTTCAGGAGACACCAAATGAGCATCTTTATTTTAGAAATTCTACTGATCAAATACTTTATGGACTAAAAATATCTAGGGCTCCCCTGACCAATCAAAGAGGTATTCCCTTCCTGCCACTGGGGATTTTTATTTAATGATCTGTTTTGTTGCCTAAAAGAACTAAATAATAAGACATATTCCTGGAGACACATACACACCTGGCTTATAGTATATAGAGAAACAGGCTGGAACTAAACTATAAGCATCCTCCCTGCTGGCTAGATTTCATAATACCTTAACATGCTATGCAGGCTTCTGGGAGAGAAAATGCAACAGCAGTCTATCCTAGCTATGAATCCTGTGAACAACCATACCACATGCCAACCTGACAGGTATGATATGCACAACTATTATGGGAGTAATCAACCATCCTGACTGGTTTCACAGCCTGGCCCACATGAGATATCTCAAGCCTGGTACAAAAACCTGCTTTAAAAAACAAACAAACAAAATCTAACCATTGTACTGAGGAGCTCATAGCCCCTAAGAGTAACATTACTATTGTAGCTTAGTTAAATTGGCAGGGTATCCAGGTGTTTCTAAACATCGATGTTTATATCCAACCACAAATTTTACCTTTGGCCTTAATCATTTACAACAAACAATGGTGAATACAGACTCTCAGAGCATCAAAGTGTTCCAAAAAACAGACTGTTGAGTGAGCTATCTACGGGACACTTACACTACCCCTTTTACAAACATGTATTTTATCCTGCTCTCAACATTTCTTGGTATCCATATATGTCTGTAACAACAATTAATGGAAAATAAAGCCATGAATTTGAAAGAGAGAAAGGAAGCATACATGGGAGGATTTGTAGATAGGAGAGGGAAGGGAGAGATGATCTGACTATATTATAATAATGAAATAAAAAAATAATTCAGGCCTGAAGAAGAGAATAAGCATATTTTATTATTGTTTCTAAATTCCATATGTAAGTATTGTTATAACATTCCACCCAAAACTATTTCAATTCCTACTTTTCCTACACCTCCCAATTCCAGTCAAATTAATGAACTCTTCATTTAAATTATTGTTGCTCTGTACACATAATGAGAGCATCTTTAACATCTGAAAACATAGAGGATAAATCTCCCAAGGCCCCACTTCTGTGTACATAGTTATAGGCAATTAATGGTTGTCAAGAAAGGATAAACAGTTTTCTCCAGGAAAAAGCTCCATGACAGTTTATTCAAGCCCATGTTCATCGCTAAGCACATATACATATACACAACAATAAGTCAATTGACTCAGGAGGTTTCTTCAAAGGCACTACTCCCTTGTAAGGCTCAGGGAATATTCCATAAGAAATGGAATGCAGTAGAGAGAAAATAGGAAGAAGGACAAAAATGCTATTTATTGGTCATGACAAACTGCTGTAAACCTGAGTACAGAGTACACACAGGTGCAGGCACTGGGCCTGTTAGATTACGTATCAATGTCCAGTCATGGGTAGTAGGGGCTCAGGAAACTCTATCTGTCCATACTGAATTAAAGGCTCCTCAAACTTTCTAAAAGTTGATTCAGTATTATCAGACGTGTACCCACCTGTGAGCTCACAAAGGTACACTGAGTATCTTCATACGCATGTTCACAGAAATATTCCTAGTTGTATTAGGTGGATCACAAAATAAAACAAAAAGACATGAACATGAAAAAGCAACCTGTAGGAATAAGTGAACTTAGCAGAGTGATGAGGGAGATAAGATCGGTTGTAGGGAAACTGTAATCAGAATGCATTATGCAGGACTTATGAAGTTGTTAAGAATAAATTTAATTAATAAAAAAAATAGATAAACAGGTAGATGGAATGATTACTTTAAAGATATAGTCTCAAAGTAAAAGAAAAATCTAGGAAAGCAGATTGTATTTATATATTTGCATATATTACATACACATATAATGTTACAAATATGTCTGTGTCAGTTTGTGTGTGTGTGCAAGTGTGTTTACGTATGTAAAGAGAAAGAGGCCACATGTCATGAATTTAAGAGGGGGCAAGGCAGTGCTACCTGCAGTTTGGAGGGATAAGATGCAAAGGGAAAATGACCTAATTATATTTTTGATTAAAAAATAAAAATTAAAAACAAATTATACAGAGACATAGGTTTTCTGGAAACGCTTGGGCAACATGACACATTAATTTTCATTATAATACTAACATTTTCAAGTTTCAATAACATACTTTTACTAATGGGTAAAATGAATGGTTTAAAGGTAACCAATTAGTAGAACACTTAAGTAATTCAAAACACAAAAGGTACTGGACACTATCCAACAAAAAGGAATCTTTGTCATCAGAAGCTTGGTAAAAATGCTTTGAAAGATTTTAATTGAAATAAAATTATGTCAGATTCCAATCTTCCTTTGTTTCTTTCAACTCTCTCAGATACTCTGCTTTGAACCTCTCCCATTGGCCCCAAATCTCAAGTTCTTAGCCTCTTTTTCTTTGATTATCTTTTGTTACATATAAGTATATGCATATTCAAATATATGTATGAGTATGCACATGTGTGTGTGTGTGTGTGTGTGTGTGTGTGTGTGTGTGTGTGTAAAAACCTGGTAAGTCTGTTTTTGTTGTTTGTGTGTATATAGTTTAAGAAGCAGACCTCTGCACTGGGGTGTTGCCTGCAGTTGTATATCTAAAGGTGAGACACTGTGAAAGTTTCTCCCTTTCACCTTTACACATCCATTGATATTGCCATTGTTCAGGTCATCTTTGTGCAGTAATTTCTAGAAGAGACAATTTCAGAGCCAGCATCCTGGCATACTTCCTTCTACAGTCTGTCTGCTGACTCTCTGGCAATGCAGGCAAAATTCTCCAATGTAAAGGATTGGACAGTGAGTTAATGACTTTAATTTAAAGGGAAACATACAACCTAACTTCCATGAAAATCAGAAACTCTTATACAAGATCACAGAGGGCTTGCTTCAACAAAGACCATATGTCTTGCATGTGTTGCGATCCTCTAAGTTTTATACATAACAGCAGATGCAAAACTATAATACCAAACAACTTTGTACCAAGAATATTATCAACACATTGATGAACAGTCTACAGAATGGGAAAATATTTTCTAGTCATGCATTTTAGAAGAGGCGGACTCATAAATTACTAGTAATTTTCAACAACAGCAGGAAAAATTCAAATAACTTGACATTACTACAAAGAGATGTGCACTTGGCGAGCAAAAACAAACAAACAAACAAAAAAACACACAAAAAAATCATCATGACCATAGGGAAAGGTGAATAAAATCACAGAATGAACTTCTTCACATCCATCAGGATGTCTGGGACAAGAAAATAAGTAGAGAGTATGATCAAAGATGTGAAGAATTTAGGAATCTGCATCATACTGGTTGGTACATGAAATGGCATAATGGCTTTGAAATGCACTGTATTGGGTCCTTAAGAAATAAAAAAGAATGAACAAATTACCTGGAAATTCTCTCTGTCTCTCTCTCTGTGTATATACATACAAACACAGACACAGACACAGACACAGACACACACACACACACACACACACACACACACACACACACATATATATATATGTGTGTGTGTGTGTGAACATTCTTGTTCATGGAAAACTTTTCCTTAAAAGGAATGAAATATAAACAGCTCAGGTCTGTGGCAGATAAATAAATATGCAAATAATAAAATATGTATACATAGAATATAATACTTCTGACCATTTCAAGGGAGGAAATAGTCATGCATATTCTGACACAAGTTAACTTGAGAACACCATACATAGTGCAACACTCCAATTGTAAAAGCACAAAAATTATATTATTGCATACATTTGAGTTATATATGTAAAGAACAGACAGAGAATGGTATTCTGGAGTTGGATAGCAGAGATGGTTATAAATGTATAACATTTTTGAAATGTATATTTAATATGGTTAAATATAAATAAAGAGTTAAATAGCTAGGAAGGTAAGATTTTCTTTGGTTGATCTTTATTTATTATTTATTTTTATTAAAATTTTTATTCATTCCACATACCAACAGATTATCCCCTCATCCCTCCCCCTGCTTCCCCCTACGCAGCCTTCCTCCCCAGTCCACCCCCATGCCCTCCTCCAAAAAGGTTTGGCCTCCCATGTAGAGTTAGCAAAACCTGCACTTGCAGCTGAGGAAAATCCAAGCCCTTCCCCAAGGCTGTGCAAGTTTTGTTAATATGTTTAATCAAAATATAAAACATAAATCTGTAAATAAATGTATAAATCTTACATCCCAAAGAAGTGATCAAGATGGACATTTGTAAATATTCATAATATATACACATATATGTATGAATATACATGTATATTATATGTACATATACATATGCAGAGAAGCAAATAATGTACAAATTTAATTTAGTCAACTCTAACAAATGAAAACTTTTATGAATTATAGATAAATATTAAAAAATCCTTACTCTAATTGTGAGTGTGTAATGATGTATTTGAGAAGATCATTAAATCTACTAGTTAAATTGTGGATATTGCAGTTCATTTAAATTTAAACAAATTTTGTCTTGAATATAAAGGTAAAATGCTAGTTCAATTTAACAAAATCTCAGGGAGATAATTAGTATTTTATTCAGGAAAAATACATCTTGAAAAAAGTGATGCTATTAATGTAATTTTTATTTGATTTTCAGTATTTAAACTCATGTATTGATTCTACATGGAATAAAAATATACTCAAAAATATTTAATTTTGGGGGAGATTGATTCCCAATTTTCTAAGAAAGCACCATATTGATTTCCAAAGTGACTGTATAAGCTTGCATTCCCACCAGCAGTGGAGGAGAGTTCCCCTAGCTCCACATCCTCTCCAGCATAAGGTGTCTTCAGTGTTTTTGATCTTAGCCATTCTGACAGGTATAAGGTGGTATCTCAGAGTTGTTTTGATTTGCATTTCCCTGATAATTAGGGATGTTGAGCAATTCCTTAAATGTCTTTCAGCCATTTGAGTTTCCTCTGTTGAGAATTCTCTGTTTAGTTCTATAGCCCATTTCTTAACTGGACTGTTGGGCATTTTGATGTCTAATTTCTTGAGTTCTTTATATATTCTGGATATCAGTCCTCTGTCAGATGTGGGGTTGGTGAAGACCTTTTCCCATTCTGTGGGCTGTCGCTTTGCCTTGTTGACCATATCCTTTGCTCTACAAAAGCTTCTCAGTTTCAAGAGGTCCCATTGATTGATTGTTTCTCTCAGTGTCTGTGCTACTGGTGTTATATTTAGGAAGCAATCTCCTATGCCAATGCATTCAAGACTACTTCCTACTTTCTCTTCTAGCAGGTTCAGAGTAGCTGGATTTATGTTGAGGTCTTTGATCCACTTGGACTTAAGTTTTGTGCACGGTGATAGATATGGATCTATTTGCAGCCTTCTACACGTTGATATCCAGTTATGCCAGCACCATTTGTTGAAGATGCTTTCTTTTTTCCATTGTACACTTTTGGCTTCTTTGTCAAAAATTATATGTTCATAGGTGTGCGGATTTGTTTGGGAGGCATCCAGGCAGTGGGACCCGGTCCTGTGCTCATTGCATGAGTTGGCTGTTTGAAACCTGGGGCTTATGCAGGGTAGCTTGGCTTGGCCTGGGAGGAGGGGACTAGCCCTGCCTGGACTGAGTTTACCAGGTTGATCTCAGTCCTCCTTGGGGGGGGGGGGAGGCTTTGCCCTTGAGGAGGTGGGAATGGGGCGTGGGCTGGGGGGAAGGGGAGAGGGGCGGGAGGGGGGAGAACAAGGGATTCCGTGGCTGATATGTAGAACTGAATGGTATTGTAAAATAAAATAAAATAAAATAAAAATAAAAAAATTTTAAAAAAAGAAATGAAGGCAAGAGGAAATAAGAAATGTGTGTGGGGGTAAAAAATTAATTTTGTTATTTGAAAACATTAAACACAAGTTTCTTGTTTTTTTGTTTTTCCTTACATTTTTCTCTTAGTGAAATATTAAAGGGTGACAATTGTACTTAGAACAACTAGGTAGTCAAACTAAAAATATAAACCATTCTTTCTGTAGTACTTCATTGCTGATTTTACTTTACGGACATTATACATAGAAAGTAACTCAATTTTCAGCTGTGTGGGAAGACATTTGGGAAGTAGAACCCTGTAACACAAATTGTTAAATGGTTTTATTAAATAAAAAAACCCGGAGCCAGATATTGGGGTGAATGCTAAAAGATCAGAGAAGCAGAACAAGCACAGCTAACCTCACCTCACCAACTCCTCAGCCTATCTTGTTTCCTCGGACTGAAATTCTCTACGTCCTCACCCCAATGGATATCAGCTGAAATGTTTAAAAGACTAAAAGCTTAAAATCCTGTAGTTACTGGTCCTCATGCCTTATATACCTATCTGCTTCCTACCATCACTTCCTGGAATTAAAGGCATATGTCTTTCCCAAGCAAGATGTGAGATCTCAAGTGCTGGGATTAAAGGTGTGTGTCACCATGCCTGGCTGTTTCCAGTGTGGCCTTGAACTCACAGAGAGAGATCCAGATGGATCTCTGCCTCCCAAGTGATAGGATTAAAGGTGTGTGTGCCACCATTTTCTGGCCTCTATGTCTATCCAGTAGCTGTTCTGTTCTCTGACTTCTGATAAGTTTATTAGGGTGCACAATATATTTGGGGACACAATATCACCACAGAATCCTATATCCATACCAATCCATTTGTAAACCAAAAGCTGCCAGGAGGTATTTGAAATTGTATTTTATTGTCTTATCTGCGTATACATACCTATACACACATCTGTGCACGTGTGAGTGTGGTGTGTGTGTGTTAAACAGATACGCTATTCATAAGCTATTTTTGTTGGCAATGTTAAAACACTAGGAAATAATTACCACCTTTTAAAAACACTGATTATTTTTTTGAGTTGGACGTGGCAGAAGGTACATAAATATGAGATGTAGACATTTTTAGTTGGTAAACACAGGCTGTTGGCCTACATCGTAACCTTGGTTTCCTTGTGCCGTAGATGATGAATCTAAGGCATGCTGAGGCAGTATTCGCCTGTTAATACAAGGCATTACATATTGGTTTTTAAAGTTTTTCCTTGTAAGCTTTCATGAGCATCCATAATCAGAATAGTTATAACCCTTCATTGTTCTTAGGGTCTTTCATATATCACTAAGTACACAAAGTGCTTTATTTGAGGAACTCTGTAAACAAAATGCTTAGATGATGAATGTTTACAATTTATTCTCTCATTACTGCAGTGTTCTAATAAAAACCATGCCACAAAGTGGGAACATAGGCACAGAGACCATAAATGTACCTCCCCAACAGAATATTTCTTTACTGTCACGTGCCACACCCTCTCCTGCTCTTTGCTGCTTCACTGCACATCAGTGACAAACTGTACATAACTTTTCTGCCCTATTCATAGAGAAAGTGCAAATGTCAGGGAGAAGTTGTAATAAATGCCATGACAAAATGGGGTGAAAAATTTTAAACAAATAACCAAAACAGTAGTAAAATAGAAGGGAACACAGTCAAGAGTTCTGTAGCTCTGTTTAGACAAACCAGGTTTACTTCATTTGTTGTATGATATGGTATCTCACAGTAGCCCAGGCTCTTTATAAAGTTGCTGCAGTAATCCTCCTGTCTGTGCTTCTCACATGCTGAAGAAAATATTCATATGGATGAAATAAGGTTAAATTCTCAGTGTCACATATTGAGCAGCTGTAGAAAGTTCTGCATTCTTTTGAACGGTAAGACAACATTGACTGCAGCTGAAATCTGACAAGGAACTTTCATTTCCCACAACAAGTCTCAAAGCCTCTAACATCAGCAAGTCTCCACTTGGGAAAACTGAAATACAATTAAAATAGTGAAAGCAATCCCATTTCTCTTCTTCTGAAAATTTAATTTCTTATAGTAACACGGATGCCAGAGGGTCCTCTGCTATTACCTTCACAAGTGAGAATTTTCATGAACAATAATATATTTCAAAATTTATTTACATTACAATTTATAATCTTATTTTTTCATCTATTGTTAATACAAAAGAGTATCCAATGTTTACCTCACAATGTAAACTAGTCTGTATCTTTCCCTTGGGGTATGTTTATCAATTGTTAAACCAGATGTGAATGCTAGCATGGTTCAGAATGTTAAACAGGGAAGAAGGTGTCCTAATAAAGTAATGCTTAAGATCAAGTCACAATGTGAGAGCTTTATACAAAGGTCATCCCTCCAAGGCCAAGGTTACATTGTAATATAAGGCCATTATCTCTCTCTCTCTCTATTACAATAGAATTTTACTTTAAATTTCATTAAGCATATTTCTCTTCATTATTTTTCAAAGGAAGACCAAATCAAATGTCATTAAGGTTGGAAAAGGAAAGTGAGAAGTGATGACAATGAACCTTACAATTCAATGTCTAAGTCACGTTATTTTATATCATGGGATTATCAATGTTGTATTTCACTTATCGTTAGTGAGAAATCATTCATAATTAGGTTTGAAGAACATGTCGCAATATTTTTATAGTTGTAAACACTTCAAAATGTTTATTATGAGAAGCATACAACACAACCTGCCTTTTTGCCTCCATGTTCTGCCTCTGTTAAGTTCCATTTAAGCATATTCCCGGCTTATTACTCTGTATAACTGCTGCAGGCCGCAGGGATATATCATAAGAACTCAGCTGGTTATGGCAAAGTCACTACCTGGAGGAATTAAGGAGTTCCTCCAGAGGAAGCCAAATTCCAAGAAGCTTTTGGTATTACTTGGCTTGTTATATATCAGCTGTCTTCTATTATGAAAATCATGTGTGCCTTCATAGTTTTCTGTAGCTGTGTGGTCACTACACGAGTGTGTGGGTTCACGCGGATCCATGGAATGAAGACACAGAGGCATCTTCAGAATGAATCTAGCCTTTCATGGCTGTAGTGGGGTCCAGCCTCGAAGGACTGAAGCACTCTTCCCTTCGCCTAGGGCATATTTATTTACTCTTTTTTACAGTTTAGATAGTTAATTTCCTTACCTTCAAAGCAACCCAAAAGGAGCTCCCAGAGACCAATTGCCAGGTGCAAATTACTTGATTTATCAGGTACCATGGTTTTCCAGGTTTCCTGGACCAAGTTTTGCATAGGTCTTTGATCCTTGGGCGACTCTGATCCTTGACTCTCAAACAAGATTCACACAGGGTGATAAGAGAAACAAAACGTAAGAGAAACAAAAGGTGTGGCATAACAAAGGAAGGATTAGGGCTAGGTGCTGCTCTCTGGAGCCAAGCCAGGAGCTCAGCAGGAATGTCACTACAGTTTTCCCAATTGATTTTTTCCTAAGAAGGGCTAACAGTGTGAACTGATCACTCTCTGGACATACACATTCAAGGTATTTGGAGAACAGCCTCAGGAAAGACTTCCTCTAGAATCAGATATCTCCCTTA
The DNA here is from genome assembly GCA_902168415.1 of Peromyscus melanophrys. Classification (NCBI taxonomy): domain Eukaryota; kingdom Metazoa; phylum Chordata; class Mammalia; order Rodentia; family Cricetidae; genus Peromyscus; species Peromyscus melanophrys. The sequence continues at coordinate 4,137 of CABHPR010153419.1, read as the reverse complement.
GCCACTTTCAAGGACTAGCAGTAATAACAGTTCACATGCAAGTCTCCTGATTTAAGGTAAATTCCACAAAGAGACACCACCTAGGTCAGGTGGACGTTAAGTAATAGCTTTACATAGTTTAGCTCGGACCATCCTTTCTTACAGCCTTACTAACTTTGTAGACCTCTAACTCCTTATCTAACCACTTCTAGGAATATTTAGATAACTTTCTGTGCTGACAGCTGTGCTTAGCCAGAACCCCAGTTCAAGCCTCCCTTTAATTATCATCATTGGCAGCATCCAGCCAGGTCCAGATGGAGGAAAGTACCTTATCAGAGACACCTCTGTACTCTCTAAGAACAGACTTAAGCATCCAGGCTACCTGTTTGAGAAGGCCTGGCAGATATGCCAATTAAGCTTTACTTCCTCCTTTCTCAAACCTTACCTCTAGTTCCAGATCTCCCTTTAACTATCACCAGAGGCATCTAGCTGTACAGGTTGCCTAGCAACTGAGTACACTTTCCCCCACCCTGCAGAAAAAAACGACAGATAGCTTGGACAGATAGGAGCCACAGGAAAAAAGAAGGCAGTTTTATTTTCTCCCATTGACCTAGCAACTTATAGATTCTTATCATTTTCTACCAATCACATTTAAGACTATAGTTGAGCCCATAAGATCCCTCTTCTTAGATATTACCTGAATTTAGTCTTTCGTTAATTCATTTCTCCATTGGTCACTTCCCTTTGGGGTTGCAAATGATAATTAATGGTTATTGCCCCTCTATGTGATTCTTATCACCCCTCTGTTTGACCCTGGCAGCCTGGCTTTGCATTGCCAAGGGATTACTGCTTGTAAGTGAATATATATCAGGACTTGCAGGGCACAGGGGGTCAGAGAAGAGAAAAGAGAATGGAAGAACTAGATGGGTAAGAACTTGAGAGGACAGAGAGACAGAGAACGGGAGGAATAAAGAGGATTTTGACCAGAGAGTATGTGTGGACGAGATGGAAGATGAGGAAGAGTCAGATGGGGAAGTATTAGCTGGTTAAGAACAAGATAAAAAGGATCTAGATGAGGCAGAATTAAGATGAGAGAATTAAGATAGAACTTAGATAGAGGGAACAGTAGATAAATATAGAGAGAAATAAGGCAAGAAAGTAGCTAGGCATGAGAACAGAACTGAAGTTGTATATACAGGGTGCCAGAGGAATGAATGCAAGTGGACTGTAGAGCTCGGTGTGCTGAGATTCTATTTCCCAAAAATAGTCCTCGCCATTAGTAGTTCTCTCTCCTGAGCCCCTGGGATGTATAATATTAAGGCTGGTCCCAATACTATTATACAAGATATAACTAGCATTTTCATCATATTGCCAAGCTAGGCAATTTGTGGACATATACTCAAATGACTCTAAAGCCCCACCATAGTGATACTTTCACATCCATGTTTGTTGCTACTCTTCTCATAATGTCAACAGAACTAAACCAACCTACATGTTAAATGTATAGATCACTGGATTATGAAAATGTGTTACTCTGTACATTCCAATTTTATTTTCAGCCATAAAGAAAAAGGAAAATGAAAAGTTTGCAAGAATATGGATAAACATGGAAAACAATATTTTAAGTAACACAACCTAGGCTCAAAAAGACAAATACTGTATATTATCATTTACATACAGATCCTAGCTTCTAGCTATCATGTATATGTAGTTAATGTTTGAAGAAGTGTGGACAGAGTTTGTTACTTCAAAGATTTTTTTATAATATTGTAAAATGTGTTGAGGATCATGGCAATAAATTAACACAGAATAAATAAAGGACCTGTCTAAGCTAAACTGTGATTCTATTGATACAAGGCTTGGGTAGAGTTCAAAAACAGGCATCAGTACCTGCTATAACTGGGTTGATGTTGACAGAAAAAGATTTTAAAAGAACATTCTCAGTAACAAGGAAACTAGCACTTGTGATCACTAATTGTATTTCCATGATTATATAACCTACAGGTAATGTACTAAAAATTGCTGTGTTATAATGTTACGTAGGTGGCAATTATCATGAAAGCATTTGACTATACCCATTCATATTAATGGTACAGTCTTCATTTATAGGTCTGTAAACACTTCAGGCTCTGTTACCTACTGACATTATTTTACTCTGTTGACAGAACACATTATCTTTTGTTTTATGGATGAAATAGTGTGAATCAAGGAAAGAATCACCAAAAATTAAAGTGCCTGTAACAGTAACTGTAAATGTAAAATCACACTTGAGCATTCGAGTAATGATTGCAGGCACTACTTACATTTTTGCTATTTGAATTACTTTACAAAAAAATGGATAGAGTGTCTCCAATTACATGAATAATCCTGTTATTTAAAATGTCATAAAATAAGGCAGGGACTGTAACTCAATGGAAAAATCTCCCATGCTTATGGATTGGTATATTAACATAGTAAAAATTGCAATCCTATCAAAAACAATCTTCATATTCAGTGCAATTCTCATTAAAATCCTAAAAGGAATTCTTTACAGAATTTTAATGAACAATACTCAACATCACATGAAAAAAAAAAAAAAAGATCCAGGATGGCTAAAAGTTCCAGAGGTGTCACCATCCATGGTTTCAAACTGTACTCCAGAGAAATAGTAATAAAACTGCATGGAATTGGCATAAAAACTGACAAGGGTACCAATGGAATCAAATAAAATACTCAGAAGTAAATCTACACACCTCTGGACGCTTGATTTTTGACAAAGAAGCCAAAATTATACAATGTAAAAAAGAAAGCATCTTCAACAAATGGTGCTGGCATAACTGGATGCCAGCATGTAGTAAAATCCAAATAGATCCCTGCACAAAACTCAAGTCCAAGTGGATCAAAGACCTGAAGATCAAACCAGATATACTAAACCTGAAAGAAGAGAAAGAAGAGAATAGCCTTAAACCCATTGGATCTTAACACAACTTCCTGTACAGAACACCAGTTATGCAGGCACTAAGATCAACAACTAAGACATGGAACATCACAAAACTGAAAAGGCAAAGGACACAGTCAAGAAGGACAAAGCAAAAGCCAACAGAATGGGAAAACATCTTCACCAAGCCCACATCTGACAGAGAGCTGATCTCTAAGATATAAAGAACTCAAGAAAGTACACAGGAAAAAACAAACAAATAAGCCAATTTTAAAAGAATGGGGTACAGATCTAAACAGAATTCTCAACAAAGTAATCTCAAATGGCCGGGAAACACTTAAAGAAATGTTCAGCATCCTTAGCCATCAGGGAAATGCAAATCCAAAAGACTCTGAGATTCCATCTTACACCTGTCAGAATGACTAAGTTCAAAAATACAAGTGACAATGCCTGCTGGTGAAATTTGTAACAAGAGGAACACTCTTCCATTACTGGTGAGAGTGCAAACTTGTACAGCCACACTGGAAATCAATATTGCAGTTTTTCAGGAAACTGGGAATCAGTCTACCACAAGACCCTGCTATACCACTATTGGAAATATACCCAAAGTATTCTCAATCCTACCACAGAGACACTTACTTAGTTATGTTCATAGTAGCTTTATTTGTAATAGCCATAACCTGGAAACAATCTAGATGTCCCTCAAATGAAGAATGGATAAAGAAAATGTTGTACATTTACACATTTGTTAAAAACAATGCTATCAGGAAATTTGAAGGGAAATATATGGAACTAGAAATAAATCATCCTGAGTGAGGCAACCCAGAATCAGGAAGACAAATGTGGTAAGTACTCACTTGTAAGTGGATATTAGCTGTAAAATAAAGGATAAGTGCACTACAATTCCCAGACTCAGGGAGACTATGTAACAAAGGAGGTTTCAAGAGGGCCATCTGGATTTCCCTGGAAAGGGGAAACAAGAGATTTCATGGGTGTACTGTGGGCAGGTGAGAATGGGAACATGGGAGATCAGGTTGGGTGGAGACAGAGGGCAAGAGTACTGAAAGAGACTACTAGAAAAGGGGGCCATTTAGGGTCAAGTGAAATTCCAGCACAAGGGAGTTTCTGAGGAATCTACAGAATGACCCCCACTAAGACCCCTAACAATAGTGGATATGTAGTTCAAACTGATCATCTCCTGTGACCAAGAAAGACTTCAAGTAGCGGGAGCGGCAAACCAA
>CABHPR010153418.1:15365-28134 GCA_902168415.1 Peromyscus melanophrys | reverse complement strand
TGTGTGTGTGTGTGTGTGTGTGTGTGTGTGTGTGTGTGTGTGTGTGTCCCTCCCCGGTCTCTCTGCCTCTCCTGCTTTTGCCGTCCGTCCGTCTTTGTTTCAGGAAGTCTTTATGTCTGGTTGTTTTTAATCTTGTTAGTGTTACAGCCGAAAACAAAGACTGACAAGGTACTGATCTGCATTGGAGCTCTGTGGTTTGAGCGTCGTCCCCCAAGCTCCACGTATTGAAGTTTGGCGGAAATTGTGAGATATTTAGAGGTTGAGAACTTAAATACAAATGTGGATAGTGCCTGTGGGAAGTGATTAGAATCCAGTCATTGTGATAGAGGCCTGTGGATTCCATCCTGGTGCCTTTAAAGAAGAGATAAATACTCACTCCTCTCCCATCCTGTGCAATGATATAGCCACTTCAGGAATCTGGCAGCGTTAATCTGTAGCTGAAGTTTTCCTGGTCCCGCCCGGCTACTGGTCATGACAAATCTCTCTCACCCTCGGGTCCCACAGCCCAAACACAAATAAACATACAGAGGCTTATATTATTTTTAAACTATGGCCATGGCAGGCTTCTTACTAGCTAGCTCTTACATCTTAAATTAACCCATTTCTATAAATCTGTACTTTGCCACATGGTTCATGGCTTACTGGTACCTTTACATCTTGCTTCTCTTGGCGGTGTCTAGCAGCATCTCCTTAGCAGCTCTTTCTCATTCCGTTCTCTCTAGTTAGAATGTCCCGCCTAACCTTATTCTGCCTCACCATTGGCCAAACAGCTTTATTTATCAACCAATCAGAGCAACACATATTCACAGCATACAGAGTGACATCACCCATTATTAATCTCCAGATGATCTCAAGACCTTGGACTTGCAGAACCATAAGCCAAAACCAACCTGTTCATACTGAAACTTATTCAGTCTATACTAGTAGTATTAGCAACAGAAAATAGTGAATACACAGGGCTTCTGGGCAATTAAGGAAGAAAATTCCAGTCTTATGGAGAGGTATCAGTCCTATGTCCACTTATGTTACTGAAATCCCAGCTACGTCTGGCTCTGTGCTAGGTACTGTGAATAGTACCAGGATGTAAAGATGCATGCAGCCTGCCATCAAAGACTGCAGCCTCATGCATGAAAGACTACTACAGCATAAGATGTGGTACAGAAAATATCTGTTTAGCTATTGAAGCTTTTGGTAGTCTTTTGGGGAATGATGAGAGTGGGGAAGCTGGTATTTCAGCTGGGCCTTGAAATCTGACTAGGAGCTTCTCTGGACTTAGCAGGAGTCTAGACCAAGTGAACTGCATGGCAGTGTCAAGGTTTGGAGATGGGCACAAGTGGGTGCAGTTATAAAATAGAATATGTGGTTGAAAGCATTTTCCATGGAGCATGTTCCTACCTAAGTTCTGGGGAACGCTAATGATTCCCAAGATCTTTTCGAGTAAATCAAGAGGAAGAGTGCTCAGAGTGCAAATAAGTCCATGCTCCGAACTGTTTGGAAGGCAGAGTTCCTGCTCCTAGGGAATTATGGCATTTCCTGATTGGTGAGAGGTCCAGAGGTTCCAACACGGAAGAAAATCATTTTCCATGTGTTAGACAGCTGTAAGGCTGTAACAAAATACCCGAGATCCAGTTTACTTAAAGAGAAGGGAGGCTTACTTTGGATCAGGTTATCAGATTTCAGTCTTTTTCTTTGTTTGCTGGTGTTGGACAGGGCCTGTGGTGAAAACCACTGGTGGAACAGCTGTTCACTTCATGGTGAATGGAAAACCCAGAGGAAGAGGAAAAGGGCGGGCTCCCAGTATCCCCTTCAACAGCATGTCCCCAGAGACCTAACCTCTTCCCTATGTATCCATCTCCTGGTCCCATCGCCTCCCATGATCTTCATAGGCTACATCTCCAGCCTCTCACATGTGTGCATCTGCCAAACTCTAGCACCAAATCCTCTGGTTCCAAGAGGTACTTCAGTCATTGATGAGGTAGACAGGAGGGGCGGGGGAAGGTTTGTGGGGGAATATAAAGATTTTAGAAAGATTTTCAATATGAAAGTAACAGGCATGATTTGGAATATTGGTGTATCTGTTGGATAAAAGCAATGCAAGGAAGAAAGATTAATTTTGGCTTACAGTTCCAAGTAGATATAGTTAATCATTGTGGCGAGGACCTGGCTACTGACAGGAAAAGCATGGCGCTAGATGGGAGACTCACTGATCATCTGTACTCAAGGAAGCAGAGAGTGAAGAACTGGAACCAGGTTATAAAGCCTGAAGACCCAAAAGTCCTCAGAACCCGCTTCCTCTCTAGCAAGGCTCAACCTCTAAAGGGCTCCACAACCTACCCACTGAGGACCAAGTGTTCAAACCCAAGAGCCTAGGGGAGACATTTCTCCTTCAAACCACAACAGTAGAAGAGACCGAGAACTATGCAAAGTTTAAATAACAGTATATTTTCTTTGAAACTCGGGTAGCTGCCACTCAGCTAAGGAAATGTGGCCGTGCAAACACAAGTGAAGCCCCTTCGTCATGCTCTCTAATCTTAGCATCCCCCCTCCATCCTAAATTTGACCGTCACCATTCCAAATGATCTTTCAATATGCTCTTTGGAAAAAAAAACTTAAAATATTCTTTTGACTTCCCATTCAGTGTCTAGATAGTTTTTAGGTAATGAAGAGAAAGTGGCTTTGTCCAATAAGTGTCCTGGAATAAATTACATTTGTTAGTAGTAAAGAAGCATGGAATTTACTTTTAACTCTAGTGTTTGGAATATGGTTGATGCTCAATAAATTCCTGCAGAATTGTGGTGAGTATGTGCAGTCTCATGCGGCTCATTAAATTGACCAAGGTAAAAAGACTAAACTGTCCCCCCCACCCCCCTACCCCCCACCCACAAGTAGATGATACTGAAACTTGTAGTCAGCAATCCTAAACTTTTGTTATATCTCTTTACTTTTGTGGTATAGGTTTGGGAGAGAAAGACAACAGTTATCTGATGTAAAGGTATTTGTCTGTGTAACTGACAGCTTATAGGATCAAGAATAAGAACTGTCTGTCCAGTCAGCTCCAGTAAAAAGTGAATAGAGTGCGACCATCCACGTCTACTCTGGGAAGATACTTTAAGTAGAAAAGGAAAGTTATAAATCATCATGCTAATTATTACTCATCCTGACACTAAATACTTAGAAGGTTTTTGAGGGTTCTGTCCTTGAAGTCTTCAAGAAATAGCTCCCAGTAGCAGAGTGTTGTAGTTAGCTATTCTCATGACAACAGGAGTATCTGTCTTGACATATGGAAGGGGCATTTTCCTGCATAAGTGCATAGGCTCTATAGAATACTAAATGCTGTTTCTCTTTCTAACTGTCCTCACTTACATTCATGTTACTGTATACCTATCAGCCTGTCGCATGAAGAGCAGAATACTAGAGAAGGAGGCATAGTGGCAGAATGAAGGCCCTTTAGAGATTCACTGGGGTTGCTTTTGGGACCAAAGCATGGCTTTTTGGGAGGTAGCAGATTAGCTTCTCCCTTGGGCCTGAAAGCTGATTGTGCAAGTAGTCCACCCCTCGTGTTTCCTGACTGTGTTTTTTGGTGGTAAAGACATTTTTGAGGCTGATAGTTACATCCTAGCAGAGAGCAGCAGATAGAAGAGCAAGAATGAACTCTGTGATGTGAATGAGTATGAATGTAAAAGAAAACACATGGGGTCTAGGGAGAGAGGATTCTGTATGGTTATTAACCTCTGGGTTGTTTGGTGACTAGTACCCATGGAGTGTCACTAATACGTATGCAGTATCACAATGACACATAGTGGTGCTTGTCTTGAATTGTGGGTCACCTTATTCTGAGCAGCTTTGTATGCCTACTCACAGAAATCTAAATACAAACCCATCACCATTCAAAGGTACTCAGGTTTAAAGTGGAAATGCACACAGGTAATCCATTTGGGGATAAAGTCCAAGATGGGCCAGCCATATGCTCAGTATAGGTTCTGGTGTACGTTATTAGAGTATCATCCCAATGAATGCAAAAAGCTTGCTGTAATTTACTCCTTTAGGAAGCTGAATAGATTTATAGACCACGTAGAAGTTGGGTACTTGCCCATCTTCGGCTTTCTAATTTCTTAATTTTAATGTAACTGAATTTATCAATCTTTCATAGTTGGCAGTTTTTATGTCCTGTTTGAGAAAGACTTTTTTCAGATCTTGATGTCATAAAGATATTCCCCTTCATTGTCTTCTAAAAGCTTTATTATTTTGCCATACCTAAGTAGGCTCTGTTACTCCTGTGGAGCGTTGGATGTGTGGTGTTGTAATGCGGGAATTTGGTCTAATTTTTATTTAATATGAAAAAAATCACTTTTGACATTTAGATCCAGTTTCTAGACACCTTTTTCTGTTCTTTTTCTCAAACCAGCATTTACTATTTATAATAAGTAGCTTTATAATAAGCCTTCATATTTGACAATACAAATTCCCCACATTGTCCTCTCCAGAAGGGTGTCAGCTTTTTCCCTTCCATCTATATTTTAAGATTTCAGAAAAATACTCTTGAGATTTGATGTGTATAAGATTAAATTTATGGACCGAGAGTGACAACATTGTGATACTGAATCTTTGGATCTATAAATACAGTAACTGCATTAATTGAGTAATTTAATATCTTTCAGAACAGTTGATAGTTTTCTCCAGGAGGGATGCACTGTCTTGTTAGATTTATTCTACTATGCTTTATATTTTTGCTAGTGTAAACACTATCTTTAAAAACTGTATTTCCTAGCTATGTAGTAGCTTTTTATCATATGCTGCTTTCTCTGAACCAGGAGAGGAAAAAGAGCAGAGATTAGTGCAGGGTTTACCATGTACCAGGTGCTTCAGATATTTGCTTTCGATCCCAGAACAGCCTTAAGAGAATCGCTGTGGCTCTCTGCCCTCCTCTGCAGACATACAGCACCAGGCGTTTAAAGATGCTGATCCCAGTGGTCTGATGGGAATTCTGAGGGATGATGGCAGGCTAAGGGGTGGTAAACTGGTGTTGCAGCTGCTCATTTGGCTCATTTGGGAGTTTTGAAAACTCTCTCTTGGTTTCCCAGGTTTGTGAGGGGATAAGACACCGTTCCCTTTTGGTGAGATGTTGTGTTTGTCAGCCTTCTGTTACGGGGGCAGAACACCCGGAAGTAATCCACTTACAGCAGAAAAAGGTCTTTCTGGCTCACAGTTTCAAAGCTTCCAGTCCGTGGTCACAGTGGCATTGCAGGGAGCACCAAGTGAAACAAAGCTGCTCACCTTCTAGGAGCCAGAAATCAGAGCAAGCAACAATAAGAGCAGGAGACAGAAGCTAATGCCATCCAGCCTTCAAAGGCAAGTCTCCTGTGTTTCTTCACTTGTTGCTGTGACGAAATGCCTGGTGAAAGCAGTGCGGAGAAGGAAAGACTGTGCTGGCTCATGGTTTGGGGGTACAGTCTGTGATGGTGGGGAAGTCACGCTATAGGGGTGGGAGGCCACTGGTCATGTCGTATCTGTGCTCAGGAAACAGGGAGAGGTGGATTCTGGTGTTCAATTAACTCCTCCCGCTTCTTTTATTTGGTCTGGACCACAGCCCATGGCACGGTGCTGCCTTCTTTCCGAATGGGTTGGTCTCCCTCCTCAGTTAAGCCTCTCTAGAGATGCCTCCATGACACACCCAGAGTGTCATCTTCTAAGGGATTGTACATCCATTCACGGTGACAATGGAGGTTAATCTGTACACTCAGTGTGCCGTCCTCCTCACAGCCCACTCAACTACAAATTCCTCAGTGTTCTCTGACTGGGTTAGCACCCTCACGATCTAGTCCTCTCTCAGTGTCCTACCGCATTGCTGCTTTGGGGATCAAGCCTTTAATACACGAGCATTTAGAGAACACTTTGTATCTAAGCCATGAAGAAGCCCAGGCTGACATGAGTGTTGGGAGCTGGGGCTGGTGAGCCAGACTTGGGCTGTGCTACTGTCCTGCATTTCAGGCAGACGGTGGTGATTTCCTGCCTCCTTGAGGGGCAAGTTCTGGCAAAAAACAACAACAAAAAAAAAACAAAAACAAAAAACACCAAAACAAAAACAAAAAACATCAAAACAACAACAACAACAACAAAACCAAATCAGTTTTAGCTTCTCAGATGATTGAAGCTCAGTCAGTCCTGCTTTTTAAATGAAGAGCTTCAGGTCTGGGGAATTGAAAACAGATGTTTGAACTGGGATGGAGACCCTGGGCTCCTTGCATCCAGACCAGCACACTTGCCAACACTGCCTGCTGATTGAAGATTTTCAAATGGAGTATGATGACAGTAGAGTGAAAAGCTGTTGGGAGCCATGATTCTAGGTGGAAACTGTTACATGTCATCTGTGAAGAAGGGTCAGGTGGGAGAACTGAGTGAGGTGACATCTGTCAGCCTCCCCCCCTCTTGGTTCCCTCATCTCCACTGCCTTCCCCAGTGCTGTGACCCCACTTGACCCCCTGCTTTCTTAAATTTATTTATTTATTTTTTGTTTTTCCCCCTTTTAGTAAGATGTTTATTTTAGATCAGATATTCATTCCTTTCCAGAACTACCTCTTAAAACATCTGTATTCATAAAATTTCTACCCCCTCCTTTCTCCTTGCCCATATCCCCCATATTTTATTTTTCAGCTGTTTGTTTGTGTCCCTGGAATGAAATAGTAGGTGCAGTGTTAGTTCAGGTTGATGTGGAGGAGTCTGCCACATATGAAACAAGGTTAAAGGAAAGAAAAGGTGACCACTTGGTTAACCCCGTAGATTGTTCTGTACATAGTCTGTTGTTGTATGTGGGTTCACATGAGTGAGGCCATTTGGTGCATACGCACTGCCCTGCATGTCTCAGTGGAGAATGAGGTCTTGATTTGTTTGTGTTGCCGTAAGTCAGCACAGCTGGAGGAAGAGGTGCTGTGAGCAGGGTATGGGGGACTGGGCCTTCATTGGTCTCTTAATTAAAGGTCCAACAGCTAAGGTTAGTCTTGTCTTAGCACCCCTTTACCCTGAGTGTAGGACTCTTAGCACTCCACTTCAAGATGACTTCACCTGCCTCTCCCAAATTTGTCAACCCAGATGTCTCTAAAGATCAAGGATTCCCGGAGGACCCTTTCTTTTTATGCTCCCCTTGCTTGGATATGGAAGAGGTCCACCATTAATTCTTGTGTTTGAAGTCTAGCAGAATTGTTTTTAGAGTAGAGGAAAAAAGTGTCCCATAGTAGAGTTTCCTTAGGCGTTGCCTTTGGGGACAAGGTTTTAGTGCCTGGTTTTGAAATCATGCCTTGTCCTTCCCTCCCTCTGTCCTTCCTTGCCTTCCCTCTTTCCTTCCTCTCTTCCCTCCTACTCATTTAATGAAAACATTATTAGTGTGTGTGGAGGTCAGAGGGCAAGTTGCAGGACTCAGTTCTGTCCCTCCACCTTGCTGAGGCAGGGCCTCTCTTGCTTTTGTTGCACTGCATGCCTTAGTCCTGCATGCCCCAGTCCTGCATGCCCCAGCCCTGCATGCCTTAGTCCTGCACACCCCTGTCCTGCACACTCCAGTCCTGCACACCCCAGTCCTGCACACTCCAGTCCTGCACACTCCAGTCCTGCACGCCCCAGTCCTGCACGCCCCAGTCCTGCACGCCCCAGTCCTGCACGCCCCAGTCCTGCACGCCCCAGTCCTGCACGCCCCAGTCCTGCACACCCCAGTCCTGCACACTCCAGTCCTGCACACTCCTGTCCTGCACACCCTAGTCCTGCACACTCCAGTCCTGCACACTCCAGTCCTGCACACCCTAGTCCTGCACACTCCAGTCCTGCACACCCTAGTCCTGCACACCCTAGTCCTGCACACTCCAGTCCTGCACACTCCAGTCCTGCACACTCCAGTCCTTCACACTCCAGTCTGCACACTCCAGTCCTGCCGGCCCCAGGCGAGCTGGTTCGGAGCTATCATGTGCTTCTCTGGTCCCCTCATATTTTGGGTAGGAGCACTAGAATTAAAAGTGTGCACCCCACATCCGGCCTTTTTGCACGGGTTCCATGGGATTGAAGTCAGGTGGTCAGGCTTCAGAGGTAGTTCTTTTACACTCTGAGCCATCTTCCTGTCCCCGCTTCTCCCACATTTTCTTGGGCCAAAGGAGTGTCATGAAATCACTAACACCTGCCAAAGGCTTCGTCCCCTGAAGGTTTCGGGTGTGATTTTGCATGGCTGGTGGAGTGTGGCTTGCTCCCTATATGTCTGTCAATCATTCTGGAGGAGTGGGAAGCACTGGGGGACAGTCAAGAGGAGACTTCTAGCTTCTTATCAAATCTCATAGTCATGTAAATATTTTATATGCATGATGGTTGGCTTAGCGGATTCTCTATAGCCACTTGAAAATCAAAGTCTGAAACTCTTCCAGGCGCTTTGTGTCACTATGTCTGGGTGAGAGTATTTCTCTGTGTTATCCTTGAGCACACTTCAAGCAGCAGAGATCTCCCTCACTCCACAACTATGACTCCCAAGCAGAATTTAATCATTTTAATGATTCTCTATTGGTGACAGTCTAGTTGGGATATCCACACCAGGTAGCTTAACAGGAAAGATCTAATACAAGAAACAAGTCACACAGGTGTAAGAAGAACTAAAAGTGTTAAACAGAAGGAAATGGCAAAGATGAGCAAGAGCAGGAAGCCAGCCAGTCTGGACCTCCAGGTACCAGGACTATGTTGTATCTGAGGTGGGAGGGGCTCTGAAGAGGCTGTGGGGCCAGAAGGGCAGCAGCATTGGAAGACAGCCAGAGGCAAAGCAGGCTGTGAGATGGGAGTGGGTGGCACACAGGGGTTATGCTGGACCACTGGAGGACTCAGCCACTCTGGAGATGTTTCCGCGAGACAGAATAAAACAGAGAAACATGCTGACTTCTCTTACCTCCTCCTGTCCCCTGCCCCCCTTTCCGGTGGAATCAATCCATAGTGGCGCCTGAGAAATGTAGTTTAGCCCAACTTCCTGCAACACCCAACAAAGCAGGAAAGTGGATCAGTAGGAACCAGGAATGGATCCGGTAGAAAAAGGCAAAGGGTTTGTTCACATGCTAGAGAAAGACAGTTGCAAAGCTTAACAAAACAGTTTGAGATCACGGGGTGTATGTACTTCCCCAGACTTCATGGTGTCGGTTCATCAGAACGTCCTGATGTGGCTCATGATTCTGTCTCCTGCAGAAATGCTTCTTGAAATTGCAGACTTGCAGGAAGTCAGCTGAAGGAAGCACTTGGATTTGCTTAACTCCTCATTTCTCCTTTGCTCCCCAGAGCCCACCCATCCCCATGCCAGGAATGGCACTGACCATGCCCCAGTGGCTCTGCCTTGTCATAGGTGCCTTGAGTACTGTACTGTTGTCCCGGTGAGTGTGGTGGCTGCTAGCGTACACAGGCCTGCCTGTTACAATTCCAGAACCTGAGAACCTCTAAAGACCCACCATTTTTGAAACTCACTTAGTGCTAAGGCCTAGGCTGAGCCTGCCCTAGGGGACACAAATCAGCTAGCAATCTGTTTCTGATTCCTTTCTGTGCTACTGGCCATGCATGTTGCTTTGGAAGCAGTGAAGAATTTATTTGATTACAGGGTGTGACCACAAATGTGGGTAAGGATATTACAAATAAAAGGTAAGCGCTTGTGGTGGTCTGAAAGAAAATGGCCCCCAAAGGGAGTGGCACTATCAGGAGGTGTGGCTTTGCTGGAGTAGGTATGGCCTTGTTAGAAGAAGTGTGTCACTATGGGAGTGGGCTTCGAGGTTTTCTATGTTCAAGCTGCCCCTAGTGTCACAGACCACTTCCTGTTGCCTGCAAGTCAAGACATAGGACACTTGGCTACCTTTCCAGCATCATGTCTGACTGCACATCACTGTACTTCCAGCCACCATGCCTCTAGCCATGATGATAGTGGACTAAACCTCTGAAACTGTAAGTGAGCCACCCCAATTAAATATTTTCCTTTATAAGAGTTGCTGTGGTTATGGTGTCTTTTCACAGCAATAGAAACCCTAAGACAGAGGTGTAGTATATGCAGAATTTCTAAAGCCCAACATAAAATTTGCCTGTAGAACCCATCACATAGCAGAGAATTGGGATAAGGTTTGTGAACTATGTCTCCAAATGATGGAGAAGGAATGACTGGAACTGTAGGTTAGTGGCATGTAGTTATAGTATAGTGGTTGAAGTATACACCAAGACCTCCTACAATCATGGACTGTCAGAGCTAGATGGGCCCCTGTAGTCTGGCAGGGCAGCCCACCTACTCTGTATGTAAGGAGACTACTTAAGGAGGAGTCTGGTACACATGTAAGCTTGAGTTTCTTGTGGAACTCAAACCATTGACTTACCCTTTGTGGTGGATAAATGTCCTGTTTGGTCTGATTCTTTGATTATTTACATTCAGGCATTTAAGTGTTGGATGGAATTGAAGGAAAATTTCGGATACCTAGGTATTACAAATTCTAGCTTCAGTAATTTGACATTTGTGTGGTATTTCACATATCTACACATGCTCTCTCTCTGTCTCCCACCCCCCTTTCCCTTTTCCCCTCTCTTCCTCTCCCCCCTCCCCTCACTTTTCAAAAGTCTTCTCATCTGGTCTTCAGAACAGCTCTACCTATGGACAGGGTGGGTAGTAAAGCCGTTACTACCTCATTTTACAGATGGTCAGCCTAAGACTTGACCAATAACTAGTTTGTAGCCATGGACAAACCCTTAACTTTCCAAGTCTTAGTCAATAGTAATTGTTATGGGAGTTTGTTTGAGACAGGGTCTCATGCAACTCAGGCTGGCACTGAATTTGATATGTAGGTGAGGATGACCTTGAACTTCTGTTTCCTCTGCCTCTACCTACCAAGTGCTGGGACTACAGGTGTGCATTGTCTTGTCTGGCTTCATGGGGACTGGACCCAGGGCTTCACATGCATGATTAGACAAGCTTTCTACCATATGAGCTCCATCCCTCAAGCTGGGTTTATTTTGTAAGTCAAAAGAAATAATGTACTTAGCACAATTAGATTTGTGCCTGGTACACACTGTGCTACCAACCATGGCTCTTCTGTTCCTTATCTTCCACCTTCAGAAACCTAGACTCGGTCACATGCAGCCACACAGCTCCTCCCTTGACAAGGAGCTGCTTTTGTGTGCAAGAACTCAGTGGCTGAGTGATGACAGACCTCTGTGCCTTTGTAGCAGTTTGTAAAGATGACTTTGAACAGGAGGGGCTTGACCTAATGCCATATTGTGCTACATTTTTCTCTTTCTATCCCAAGAACCCAGTCATGGTTTGTTGTGACCTAGGTGGCCTTTGTTGTTCTCACGCGTTGGGAGGCAGTTTGATATTTATTTACTCCAAATCCCACTGGAGAAAGGGAACAACTACCACCCCGAACACAATTTGCCACGGAGAGCAATGTCATTTGTTGTCAGCCCACATGGGACTTTGGAGGCTGTAATTCATGTTGGGGATGAATAAGAAAAGATTTTCTTCTTCTGACGTATTTTGCAAGATTCATAAAGCCATATTCTTAGGCAAAGTTTATTAATCCATAACTTACAGAAAACTCCAGAGGAAGGAGAGATGAGAGATGTTCTGTAGGTAAAGACATCAAGCATGTCACGGCCAGAATTGAATTCTGCATATATTGTTCAGTGAGCTGTCTTCTGAGCATATAACAGGTACTAAGATCATGATGACTGTTACCTAAACAAGTCATTATTTCATTTTATATTTAAAATGGAAGGATTTGAAAGAGTGAAACATGCAATGGAAACATGCAGAATAATCATTGTGGGTGGGATTGCAACCTTCTTCCTCCCCTAGGCAGCACTTCAGCTACATCTATGGAAAGGCATGTATCTGGACTCTGTGTTCTGAGCTGTGCCTGCTGGGTCTCAATGATAGAGGTGATAATGATGAGGGGGAGGGACATGACTGCTTCATTATCCATTATAGAAAGTAAAGATTTATATGAAGTGACTCTCTGCTTCATTATGTCATCTGTTCACTCAGAATTTATTGAGTTGGTGCACAGTTCTGTGCACAATAGTGTGCTCTGTGGATATGACCATATGAAAAAGACACAAGCTCTCTAGCAACAAACAGTGACGTGGAAATAAGTAAGCTGGTGGCCCAGTAAAATGCAAACACCAGGGGTGAATTTTTCTGGAATCTGGAAGGGTCAGCCTCTCAGTTAAGTATTTTGAGAGTGAGTTGTTAGTGCTGGGCTCCAGGATAGTCTGACACGTGGCACAGGCTGCACTCAGCCTCTAAGTGCATACAATCTACTACAGAAGACAAGACTTTCTGGGGCAGAGGATCATAATGATGGCCATGGAACACACCATTCTGTATGGAGAATCCTGAGTGATTTGGGACAAGTGGATCATTAGTATGTGTATGGAGCAGGGATGCAGGAGTCAGGGAAATTGAGGCTGAAAGGTCAGCAGAGCCAATAGTGGTCACTAAGTCTTAGAAGTGTGATTTTTGCCTTTCCAGGTTCTCCTCTGGCCCGGAGTGAAATAGCAGACTGTGGAGAAATAGTGCTGGGTTTATTTGGGTTTAATGAAACTGTATCAGGTGTGGTGTATATTAATTGTCTTATAAACCTCTTCTGTTGTAAGAACTGCAAGGATGGGTCTCCTTAAGTAAAATAGACCAGAAGAACCACTGTTCAGCTCAGCCGGTGGTTACTGTGGGGAATGTTGGACTGAGGCATGCTGAAGTAGAAAGAGAGAGGGAGGGAGGGAGGGAGGGAGGGAG
>CABHPR010153418.1:0-15265 GCA_902168415.1 Peromyscus melanophrys | reverse complement strand
GGAGGGAGGGAGGGAGGGAGGGAGGGAGGGAGGGAGGGAGGGAGAGAGAGAGAGAGAGAGAGAGAGAGAGAGAGAGAGAGAGAGAGAGAGAGAGAGAGAGAGAGAGAGAGCTCTGAAGATCAGGCACTAAATTAAACAAACAAGCAGAAATATGTTACAGTTTTTTAGCTTATCCAGCATCTACTGGTGAATTTCTGGCCTCTTCTTCATAAGTAGTAGGTTATGACTATATATAAATTTACAAGTGGAAATTCAATCAATATACCAAAGAGGGAAAAACGGACGGTTTCTTAGTAAATGACAACATTTTTGCAAGATGGTTGAAAGTGGTGGGAATTGGCCCTTGTTTATTTTTATTTCCTCAGTCACCTTGTTTGTCTTTTGTGATTAAACATTGCTGATACATGGTAAATGCCAGAGCAGAGCCCTTGTCCACAGTGATGCTGGCATGCTCTTGGCTGTTGGCTCGGCAGCATTGAAGTCTGTAGTCGCCTCTGCTGCAGCCACAGTAATTAAGCCCCTTACGTTCTGCTCTCAAGCCATGTCCTTGCAGCGTGTCAAATGAGTAGTCTAGGGCCCTAATGACAGTGCTGCCAGGCTTCCTCATTGAAGGCTGAGACTCCCAGCCACTGAAATATGCACATTTCAATCCAGATTTGAGAACACCAGCAACTTAGTAGTTACTGTGGAATTGAGTGAGTGTCATAAATATTTATTTATCTTTTTCATAGCTGGCATAAAAATGTTAGGATATAAAAAAAATTGTTCAGTATAAAAACAACAGGAAATTCATTGGCTATACATCTCCTGAATGCGTGTGTCTCTTCAGGTTTTCATTAGCGTCTAGCAATATACTTTGAGAAATTAGATTTGAAGCGAAGCTCTGGCGGAATATGAAAGAACCCAGTGCTGTAATTAACCCATTTTAAGCAAGGATCCAGGCACACAGCAGCCTGCTGGTAACTGTGTAGGGGCTCAAGCCAAGCTGAATGTGTTTCTCTTTTACAACTTTTAAAGATAAACTAGTTCCCTGTTAATTGAATTTGGAGAGTGTAAAGGAGCACAAAACTGGGGGAAAGGTAACTTACACTGTTTCTCCCAAGAGGCAGCCTATGGTCCTCTTTTAAGTTATGGAGATACAGATACTGTGGGGCTAGATCAGCATCCACACAAGTTTCAGGTTACTGGATTTTTCCAACTTCTATTTCTCTCCTCTGCGAAAGACAAAGTTACTATCTATTCATCGTCTATTTTATTTTATTTTTTAGGGGGGGGATTTTAAGGGATTTATTTCTTTTACTTTGAGACTTTTTAATGCACTTGGTGGGCTAAAAGAAACCCGTTTGACAAAACAGGATGCAATTCAATAGTGACTCAAAGCAAGCATGCCAGGTAAAACATACAGAATCACCAACTAAACCTAATTAAAACATTGAGGGAGCTAGCGTGTATTGTGTGCTGTGGCACTGGGAAGAATATCCACTGTGACTTTGTTCCAAATGATCATCACATTCATGATTGTTTTACTTCTCCTTGCTACTCATTGCCTTTCCCTCTTGTGATAAAAGGCACTGTCTAAAGGGAGGGACATGTGATCCAACCCATGTCCTACCCCAGATTTTAGGCAATAAATGTTGATAGAAGGAATACACAGAGTAGAGTGTCATTTAGATCAGTTCAGTGATTGACTGATTGATTTGTTGTTTTGATTGGTTGATTAATTGGTTGACTGATTGGTTGGTTGATTTGATCCTGTTCATCTGTGTATTAGTCAGCATTCTCTAAAGTTGTGGTCAGACTATTTCAACAGTGGCTATCTCCTGACAGAAAATTCAAGAGTACAATAGTTGTTTGGTCCCTGAGGCTGGATGTCTCAGCTGCTATATGCTGACTACACATGGAATCCTAAAGAAGTAGTCTCTAACACCGATGAAGGAATGAACTTGCCAATCATCAGGAATGAGGGCAAGCAGGCAAAAAGGAAGCACTTCCTTCTTATGTCCTTTGTATGGGCTGCCACCAGAATTTGTGACCCAGATTGAAGGTGGTCTTCTCACCTCAAATTATTCAGCCAAGAAAAAAAAGTCCTTACGGGTGTATCCATATCCGTGTTTTAGTTAATTCCAGATGTTGTTAAGTTGGCAACCAAGAACTAAGACTAGTCATCACAGTCTGATTGATTTTATTTGTTGAATGGTTTGATTGGGTAATTGGTTGATCTTATTGGTACTCTTTTTATCTTTAAAGGTCTGGTAGAGTTCAGGAGTGAGTCAGGAATCTCTGGTTCCAGGTCTTTTTGTCTTTGTTTTTTTAAAGGTTGGGGAAGACCCTTCTAATCTCGTTATTTGGTATAGGTTTCTTCAAGTGTTTATTTATATCCTTTTGGTTTAATTTTGGAGGGTGATATTATATCTAGATTTGCATCTGTTTCCTCTAGGTTTTCCTATTTATTGGAATATAGTTTTAAAAGTATTTCCTAATGCTATTCTGAACTTCATTAGTCCCCCTTTTCATTTATAATTTTATCACTTTTGGTCTTGCCTCCCTTCAGTTCTTTTGTTTAAGGCTTTATCTTTTCAAAGAATCGTCACTTATGGAGTCTCTTCATTGTTCTTTTACTTTCCATTTCAGTGATTTCTGCTCTGCTCTTTATTATTTCTTTTTATCTTCTAATTTCAGGTTTGGGGGGTTTGTTTCCTTGTATCTCCAAGATCTTGAAATGCATCTTTAGAAGTCTCTTTTGGTTGTTGCTTTTGTTTGTTTTTATAGGCACTCAGAGCTATGAACTTTCCTTTTAAAACTGCCTTTACTATATCATAAAAGTTCTAAAAAATTGTATTTTCAGTTTCACTTGATTCTAAACACATTTTAAGTCCCTTCCTGATTTGTTCAGTGCCATTCAAGAGTGTACTGTTGAATTTGTTGTTTTTGTGAAGTTCCTGTAGTTTCTCTTGCGATTGACTTTTAGTTTTACTCTGTTTTGATTTGATAATATCTCGTAAATTATTTTAATTCTACTTTGTTAGCACTTGATGTATAAGGCAGCTTGTCATTTACTTTGGAAAAAGCTCCATCCATGGACTGCTGAATAGACTGTATATTTATCAGCTAGGGTAGATATTACTGCCTTTGGAAGTAATAGCCTGTTCATGTCTGTTAGTCCATTTGATGTAAGACACAGTGTAATTGTGAAGTTTCTTTGCTGCAGTTTTTTTTTATGATCTTTCCATTCGTGAGAATTGGGTATTAAAGTGCCTTTTATCTAAACCTATCTGTCCCTTCCATGTCCAGTAGTGCTTTATGAGATTTGGCATTCCAAAAATTTGATGCCTATATATTTATAATCATTGTAATATTCTTGGTGGGGTATATACCCTTTACTAATATGTAGTGACTTTATTTCCTTGGACTAACTTGGAAGTGTGCTTTGTTAGGTATAAGAATGGCCACTCCTCCCTGCTTCCTGCTTCCATTTGTGGGGTATATAGGATCACTCTATTGACATCTGGTCTGTTGAGTCTTTGTCCATAAGCTGTGTGTCTTGTGGAAAGCTGATGGTTGGATCTTACTTTTTCCTTTACTCAACTAGTTTGTGTCTTTTAATTGGACAGTTAAGACTGCTAATGTTTAAGGTTATCATTGACAGATATTTGATAATTCCTATAGACATTTGTGTTGTTTTCCTGTTGGGCTCACATATCATTTCTTATTTTCCTTCCTCCTTATTTATCCTTGAGATCTGCTAATTTACTAAGATGGGAGTACTTGGTTCTTTCCTAAATCTCATTTATTCTTCTAGTCCTCCTATGAGATTTATTCTTTCCTGTGCTCACATGTTAGGCTGTCTCCCTCCTCTGTGTAGAATCCTTTGAGTCTCTCCTGTTTTGCAGCTTGTGGTCATTCATTGCTTTAGCTTTTGATGGTCTTGGAAGGCCTTTATTTATCCATCAATTTTAAAAAAAAACATGTTTGCTGGCTGTGATAATCTTGTTTAGCTTGTATTCACTTTGAGGGCTTGAAGTATATCATCTCATGCTTTCTAGGTTTTCAGCATGTCTTCTGAAAGATCTAATGTGATTCTGAGGAGTCTGCCTTTGGAAGTAAGCTGGATTTTCCTACCATTCGCTGCTTGAATATTCTTTCTTTCTGTTGGTTTAGCATTTTATTGACGAGGTGTCAAAGAGTGATTTTCTCTACTCATCTCTAGTTGGGATTCTAAATGCACATGGCACATGTATGCTCTTAACTTTCTCTAGACCTGAGAAAGTTTCTACTACACGTTCACTGAATAATTTTTCGGTCTTTAGTTTTTAACCTCAGTTTCCTTTTCCATGCTGTGATATTTAAGCTCTGTCTCTTTCTTCTGTCTCAGAGTCCTTGGAAGTTGTTGTCTTATTACGTTTTCTTTACTGCTGCTGTCTGAATGTCGCACTCCTCAGCCTTGGGCTCACTCTCCAGAACCCTGTTCTGCTTCAGCTTGTCTGTTGATGATGTTTTCCATTTGCTTCTGGTGATTGATTGACTCTTTCATTTTCAACACTTCTGTTTGGTTATTTTTCAGAATTGTAATTTCCTTGCTGAACTTTCCCCCCGTGTTCTTGCATTTCTCGTCTGTTTTGCTAACGTTCTGGTCTCCACTGCTGACTTTCTGATCTAGGTCCTGGATTGATTTCCTTACTTGACTCATCTGCTTGTTTGAACCTACTTTGAAGTTGTTGAACAT
Source organism: Peromyscus melanophrys (assembly GCA_902168415.1). Taxonomy (NCBI): domain Eukaryota; kingdom Metazoa; phylum Chordata; class Mammalia; order Rodentia; family Cricetidae; genus Peromyscus; species Peromyscus melanophrys. The sequence goes on along the minus strand of CABHPR010153418.1, from coordinate 10,542 downwards.
TTTGAAAGGTTAGATTTCGAATTCCTTTCCTGGCATTTCTGTTGCTTTATTATCATGGGCTTCAGTTATTGAGGCGTTGTGGACATTTTAGGAGCGTCACCTTGGCTTGTGTTTTCACACGCTTTGCGTTGTGATTTCTGCACCTCTTGGGATGGATGTGCCTTCTAGTTTGATTTTTTTTTTCTTTTACCCACTCTTTTGTTTATTTATTTATTACTTAATGTGATCTTTCCCCGGGCCTATGATCCTATCCTCTTTAGGTTGCAGAAAGAGATTGCTGTGACCAGAAGAGGAGTTTGACACCAAACCCAGTAAAAAAGCAGTGAGAAGAAATGGGTACTTGAGGATTACTAAGCTAGCTACATATAGTGGCTCTTGCCTGTCATCCCCGCAGTCGAGAGGCAGATATAGGAATCCTGCTGCTAGTTTGAGGCCGGCCTGGGCTATATAGGGAATTCCAGGCCAGCATGGATACAAAATGAGACACCCTGTCTGCAACCAAACAAACCAGGAAATGCGGATGAAAAGGCTAGTAAAGCACAAATCTATAACTAAGAGGTCAAAAGTTTAGATAGTGGGGAAAGGAAATGAGAGGTAAGGCAAGAGAGAAATATGCGAATGAATGGAAGATAAGGAATATAGAAACAACAGAAGAGGTACACAAAACAGAACAGTCACAGATGTCATCAAGCAAGGTGAACTCTAAACCCAAACAAGTACTATTGTAAAAGCGAAAATTGGGACAAATGAAATGACAATAAAAACTATGATAGAATCAGTCAATATTTCTTCTTTACCAGGACAGGTGTGAGCTCCCTTGCCTCCTGAGTTGTCTTTTGAGGTAATTCAGCTGGTGGGAGAATAGCTGCTGGTGTCTCTGAGGCTCAGCAGCTTAGACCAGAATGGTCTGTATGCTGCACTGCTCTGGCACTCAAACAGATTAGAGTGGTGTCTGTCTCCATCCTGGGCTGAACTCCTGTGCAGGCTGAACGCCTCTCCTAAGAGTTTCCCAGCCCAGCATTGGAGGCCCTCTCAGATTGTCCCTATGCTGCCAACTGTGTGTGCTCTTCTCTATATGCTGAAAGGCTAAGCTTGGGGAGAAAAGATTTCTTTGTCCAAGGCTGTGAGGGGACCATGCACTCACTTGTATTTACCGTTGTAGCTGGGCATGCTCATCTTTCCAGGGGTCAGGTTGCCTCCCTGCCAGCATCCCACAATCTTTCTCTGGAATATTTGTGTCTACAGAGTTAGTGTCAGATAAGCTGTCCTGGGGTTTCCCATGTTTTCTGGGGTTATTACTCTCTCGGTCGGTGGAGGTGGGGGAGGCTTTGGGGTTTGGAGACGTGGCTGCCTGATTTCTGTTCTCCCCACAGAGTGGTTTGACCCCAGAGTTTCTCTCAGGATCTGCTCACTCCCTGATAGGCAGCATGGGATAGCTGGAGTTGGGCCCACCCCCCTGCATAGACTTATTTCGGCTTGCAAATCTTCCATCTCAAAAGTTTAGGCTTGCTCTGTTTGCTTTTGTACAACTTAAGCCGAGGAAAGAGGGGCAGACATCTTGTTCATGTTCTAAGTTCAGCTGTTTGGATCATTAAACCAGAGAGTGCACTTAAACATTTAACTATTGCTTGACACATAGAAAATATTAGAAAAACTATGATTACGTAGGTATACATATTTTACTCTGTGACAGCCTGTCATTATATCATTAACTTTTGTTTAAAAAAAAAACTACTACTCTCATATCTCTTTACAGAGCACTCTCTAGATGGCCTTTGGCAGGCATAGAGTGTTTACTTATATGCTTAGATCAGAATTTAGCCTCCCTTTGGAGATGTAAGTGGATGCTCATTCTTCAGCATCTTCATTCACTAAGATTTGGTGGCAGCTCAGTTTTCTCCAGTTGGCAGACATGGGATAGCAAGGTGCCACCCCTTTGCCCACTGAACTTTAGATGAGGAGGGACATGGTCTATGCTCTCCAGTAGGATACCCACAAGCCACCTGTGGTTGCTGAGTATTAGAAGTGCAGCTAAAATTAGGGCCTATCGAGATGGCTCAGCAGTCAAGAGAACTGGCTGCACTTCCAGAGGTCCTGAGTTCAATTCCCAGCACCCACATGGCAGCTCACAACTGTCAATAACTGTAGTCCCATGAGATCCAGTGCCGTCCTCTGGTGTGCAGATGTAGATGTACACAAACCATCCTTATACATAAATAAGTATATCTTTAAAAAAAAAAAGCTGGGTTGTGGTGGTACAGACCTTTAATCCAAGCACTCAGAGGGCAGAGGCATGTGGATCTCTGTGAGTTCAAGGCCAGCATGGTCTGCAGAGGAGTTCTAGGATAGTCAAGACTAGACAGAGAACGCCTGTCTTGAAAAACAAACAAATAAACAAACAAAAGTAATATAGCTAAAATGACAAAGAAACTAGAGTTATTTTTTTAAGATTTCTTTTTTTTTTTTTTTTTTTTTGATTTTTCTGAGTCAGGGTTTCTCTGTGTAGCTTTGCGCCTTTCCTTTATCTCGCTTTGGAGACCAGGCTGGCCTGGAACTCACAGAGAGCCTGGCTCTGCCTCCCCAGTGCTGGGATTAAAAGGCGTGCGCCACCACCGCTGGCTTGGTGTTGGTTTTGTTAGTAGATTTTATTCAGGGGGCACAAAGAGAGCAAGCTAGGCTTGCATACCATTAACTTAACAATTCCAGAAAGAGAGGGCTTTTCCTCCTGACAGGCTGACAGAGTGGCAGAGAGTCAGATCTCAGTGGCCGTGTTTCCATTCCTGAGCCAGTCATGTGGTCAGGATTGAGGAGGTAGAATCCATGCCCAAGCTCACTGGCCAGGGCAGGATCTCAGTTATTCCACCATTGGAGCCAAAGGGTAAGGCCAGCCTCCAGACCGTATGAACTGAAACTGAGAAAATAGGATGACTCTCAAAAAAAAAAAATAGAAATCAGGGTAGGGCATGGATCATCCGGCTGAGAGGCAGCCGCACAATTGACAAGATAAACAATTAAAGCATGCTGCACTGTGCTGTATCACATAGAAAAGAGTTTTAATAATCTGACCTGTATCTCTGAAGCATTCTTGGCTCCTCCACTTCTTAAGAACATTAGCTCGTTGGGCAGGGGAAGGGAGCACGAAGAGGTGAGTAAGGTTTTTCTGTCCTGTAAATTGCTGTCAATTCATATAGCGGGCTTGTACAGCTTAATGGCACCATTCCTTTATCCAGAGGAAGGCTTTTGAGATGTATCTTGCAATTTCAGAGATTGGGATGTTTGGCGTCTGCTTGGTCTTGTGCTTATGTTTTTGACAGCATACTCACAAGCTAATTCCTTCCCTCCAGGGAGCACCAGCGAGTTAGTGACGTTAGTAAATTGATGCATCCATTGTGATTACTTTTCTTTATGAATAAGGCAAAAGATATATTGCCTAAGCCCCTTCATAGGCGTGTGTGAATCAAAGCTGATGGGATTTGCATGTCAGACTCCAGGTAATCTCAGATTCAGGTAAAGAGTGGGCACTTCAGCCCTCTGCCAGTGTGTTGGGATTTATAGGTGTAATTAAACCATATCTATTAGTAATTACAAAAGCGGACACATGCCCTTAAACGTGACTGTAGCTTATCAGCACTTCATAAAAACATGAATCTATTTATTTAATAAGCAAAGCCTGTATAGAAGATAGTTTATTAATATTCTAATTTTCTGATTCAGCCTTTTTGAAATAAAATATGGCAACTAAAATGTTTTCCTTTGTATTTTCTCTTGCTCAGTCTTATGAGAGAGACTAACATCTCACAGCACCATTTATGCTCAGTTTCCTTCTAAACTTTTCAGAATGAAACTAATCAGCAACTTAATATTTCCCAGCTGAAAGATGAGTTTGACCTCATAGAAATAAGCTCATTTGGGGCTCCTAAGCTCTATGATTTTGTGAAATTAGAGAGCATTTTACTTGTCTTTCTCATTTCTTAACTTTATTGTGGTAAGGTGCTCATCTATTACCACCCTTTAACGAGCCAGTCACTATTATAACTGCATAGTATCATGGGCATAGCTTGGTTTTCAGTCTTGCTTTAATTTTAACTAGATCACAAATAGGCTATCTATATTTAAAGCCTAAATAATGGAGGGCAGTCTTAGAAAATCTCCATGGTCACCTCTGCTAAGTCACCTAGGCTAGGTTGAGTTTCCTGTGGGCAGATAGAGGAAATGAAGTACTCTTGCACTGTGGAGAACCCTGCAGTGGGCCGCATATACAGCTTCTACTCATGGGCCAGGTGGAGATTTGCATTAACCTTCAACTACCTACTTCACCTCTCTGGCCCTGCATATTCTCCACCAAGGAGGAATGTTTCAGATGGAAAATCTCCAAAAACCCTGCCTTCTGTGTCCTTTTACATGCACCGTGATGGCTTGCTAAACCTCAGCCGTTGTGCTGGGTACCTACTAGATAACATGATGTTGCACAATTTCTCGGCCTTTCAGAAGCCTTCCCACAGCCTCCTGCCCTGAGCTCTATCCATCTCTTAGTGTACATTACACACAGCGGGATGGTCATCCTTGCATCTCTTGTCTCTCCCACCAGGCCCTCAGCTCCTTGCACACAGGTGCCTTTCATGTGTGTTTTCCCATATCGGAAAAGTATTTTGAATTTACACACTCAGTAAATATTTGGCAACCACATACGTAAGCTATATTTTAGAGGTGTTACAGGGAAAGATAAAGCCAAGGCAAATACAGACACATCAAAAAGGGGGTCTCTTACATAGTTGTGGTGAAATTGCTTAGGTACTTATGCCCTATAATGCAAATTCAATAGTTTCTCTAGGAGATTGCATTTTAATGTATATGAAATGCCAAATTTTTGCAGTTGAGAGGAGAGGTAAATCATTTCTTGCACGTAATGGAATCCTTTTATGCATTTCTGATTATTCAGCACCTTATGGTAGGACTGTGCTATGTTACTTTCCATCGTTGCAAAATGTGTCCATTTTAGTGGTCAGGTCAGTACTGTGTGTTTGAAAAAGCATGGGAAGCCTCCACCATGCTCACTCAGGTTTTAATGTTTGCAGATTGTGTTTGCGTGGGCTCAGAAAGAGTCAGTCTACAAAGCAAGGCAATGTGCACAGATCTCCCCAAATCAGTGAGGACTGTGCTGTTCTCTAGAAAATTGGGTTTGAGCTGCACCAATGTGTGGTGGTACTGTGTTCCCCAAAATATTTTGTACCCTAATAAACTTATCTGGGGTCAGAGAACAGAAAAGCCACTAGATACTTAGGATAGGCAGTGGTAGCACATGCCTTTAATCCTAGCATTCCAGAGGCAGAAATCCATGTGTTCAAGGATACAGCCAAGCATGGTGACTCATGCCTTTAATCCCAGAAAGCGAGCCTTTAATCCCAGGGAGTGATGGTAGAAAGCAAAAAGTTATATAAGGCGTGAGGACCAGAAACTAGAAGCATTTGGCTGGTTAAGCATTTGGCTGGTTAAGCTTTCAGGCTTCTAGTAGCACAGTTTAGCTGAGAGCCATTGGGATGAGGACACAGAAGCTTCCAGTCTGAGGAAACAGGATCAGCTGAGGAACTGGCAAGGTGAGGTGGCTGTGGCTTGTTCTATCTCTCTGATCTTCCAGTGTACACCCCAATACCTGGCTCAGGTTTGATTTTATTAATAAGAACTTTTAAGTTTCATGCTACACCAATGTCAGTGCCCAAGACTGAATAAATCCCACTTCACAATCGTACTCTATGTGAATTGTGTAATGTGTCTAATTGGACATGGTATGATTTTCAGCATTACTAAATGGTAGTACCATGGACCTATAGGAAGAGAACTGTCTCAAACAGCCCAGGCTACCCTAGATAAGACAGGTCTTCCACTTGGGAAGTTTACAGAGAATTATATGAGATGTTGCTATTAACCAGAGCCAATGTGAAAAACTCATTGGCTTGTTTATATAAAAAAGCTTGATTCTGGCATGAAGGACTCAAACAGTCTTGTTGCAAATAGTATTAAGTGGAGATATGCCATGTTAAGGTGGTAAAAACAGCCCTGGCTTGTGCTCTTTGCCCAGGAGTTCATGGACAGATCAAATGAAATATGTGGCTATTGAGTGCCAAGCTTGCTGGGAAGGTTTCAATGGGCTCAAGAGGGAATCTATTCTTTTTGAAGATAGATTTCATTATTTATTTATATGCATGCATGCATGTGTGCAAACATGTGTAGGTACCTGCAGAGGCCAGAAGAGGATATCAGATCCCTGGAGCTGGAGTTACAGGCAGTTAGAAGCCACCTAATGTGGATGCTGGGAACTGAGCTCTGGTCCTCTAAAAGAGCTGCAACGCGCTCTTAACTGCTGAGCCATCTCTCTAGCCCCAGAGCCTATTAGGTTTTTGTATTCTCTCTGTCTATAGTCTTTAAAATAAACTTGAAAAATAACTGCTTCATTTCTGCTGCACTGTACATTTTTTGCATCTCTGTGTGGACACTAGTGGCTCATACTGGAGGGTGATGTGTGTGTGGACACTAGTGGCTCATACTGGAGGGTGATGCTCACTTAGTTGAGTCCTCGGAGCTGTCACACACTAGTGCTACGACAGCATCCCAAAGGCTCCCCTTTCTCCTTATCTATTGGAAACTACCCATTACTTCAATTCAATAAATGATAGGCACAGGCAGGCATGAAGTCAGCCCAGATCTTTATGTAGGTAGAATGGACTATTAAAATTAAACACTGTCCTTTAGAACAACTGTCATTTATAATTTGGCTTTGGCTGTCACTGTCTTTAGCTTGTTGGTTCTTCATTGCAAGGCAGGAACCATAGAGCTATTTGAGTCCATTAAGTGCACTATGGCTCTAGCTAATGTATGTTCTTTTTCTACCTTGAACATGAATGATCAGCGGCAATGAAATTCCAATGGATTCAACCCATGCTGTAGAGTTGATTAGTAATACAATCTTGGGCAGGTCAGTTTACTCCTTCCTGACTCCTTTTTCTTATATATCTAACAAACTCATGGGTTTTTTTTTTTATTTTTTGCTTAAAACTTCCTAGAGTATACAAACAGGATGATGGTTCTTAGTGACCTGTGAGCTAGACTAGGGAGCTGGTAAGAGCCATTTAGTGTAGCTGCATCCTGCAGAGTCCTAGAGTTCTCTGACTTGGCCTATCTTCTAAAGCAGATGCATATTATACAAGTAAATATGACTGTCAATGTTCTAATTTATTTTAAAAATGATGCAAGTCTAGAATCACAGGTTTGAATTAAAATTTAATTAGAGTGCATTTTGAGATTAGAAAACTGTTATCCATCCATCATGGTATCCTCCTTATTTGATATTTATTAATATTGAGTGCCTGCTATATGCTGGGTGCTAAGCACCATGCTGCGAAAACAAAGAGTTGTGAAAGGCACAGTCTTTGTCCACAAATCTCTAGTCAGGGAAACGTTTGCACTGCACCCCACGTGCTCTCAGCTGGGTTGCTCTTGTCTCTGTGGACTGGGGATGAGGTTCGTATGTAGGTAGCCACCAGTAGAAAAGAAGAAAAAAGTTTCTCAGCTCTAGCTCCTGCAAATACCTTTAATCATTTCAAGTTTCAGCTAGAGACTGAATTGGAAGAAAACCTGTGGAAAGCCCATCTGTAAACAAAAGCCCAGCTAGGAGGCAGAGTGCATTTCTCCCAGTGCAGCCCTCGGTACCAGAAGAGTACACATTCAAATCCAACCCATCCTTCAAGCCAGTGCTCAAAGAAAGGAAAGGCCACCAGAAAGTGCAGTGTAATTGGGCACCCTAGGAGGAATGGGACAAAACCTGAGCAGCATTGTGAAGGCTTATTGTGGGCTGTTTCTAAGCCATGGCCATTCCCACACCACAGACACAGCCTTTCAGAGAGAAGTGAGCAGTTCCAGGTGAACACATACTGTGACACAGAGCCTGGAAGACTCTTCCCTGGTTTGAAAATGTGGGGTGATTTTGCATCATACTTTAAGGGGAAAAAATGAATAACTTTTATTATCAATCAGATCTTTAATGAACCATTTTTGGATAAGGAGACCTATGTGAGATGACAGTGAATATCCCGAGTACATTTCAGTGGAGCTCTTAGAAACAGGAAGAATTTTCCCATTTAAGCCACCAGTGGTCACGGTCACGTGAATCATATACTGATACACCTTGCTGCAGGTTTCAGTGGTCTGTCCTTTCCACACCGCAGCCTGCTGAGCCCCTCAGGTCCACTGCCCTGCCTCCTCAGGGTCTTCTTAGTCAGAATGAATGGCTGTCTCTCCAGTCCCAGTGACACCACCATTAGGTCCCACACTGAGTTATTAAGGGCACGCTTACTGCTTGCCTAAGACTTTGGTGACCATGTCTCTTGCATTTTAGAATCCTCTCCCTGTAGAAAGGTCCTGTTCAAAGAATGAACTCAGTATAAACGAACAAATACATTAAGGGAATGCCATTCATATCTCGTATCAGGCAGTTGTGTGGAAGATGCTTGTTATGCTAACTCTATGACATAGGGAGAGAGGGGACAGTGGCTACCTACTTTGTGAAGGTATGAGCAGTGGAAGTTGAAGGTTTTGCCTCAAGAAAGTCAAAATGGCAAAACAACCAAAGGCTGGTCTTTATGTAGGAGGATTAGCTGATGTAACCAATGTAGTTTTTAAAGGCAGTCACGTAGAGCTCTGTACTTCTCAGATAATTAAAAATATTAACAGCAAAGTGGAATGCAGGGATATCTAGCACTCCTTATGAAATGAGGGTATCAAAGAGGGGTCATCAATTTAAGTTGATACATTTTATTGATAGTCTATAGAAAATGTCTGGTTGCCCTCGTGGTGGTTGACAGGAGTCTTTGGTTCATAAAGACATTATCCATGGATTCCTGTCTCTGACCCCCAAGAGACAGTAGTAGTTCAGTTATATATGGACACATCTGCTCCCGCACTGCTCAGTGATGCCATGAGCATGGCAAGAAGTCTTTTGCCTCAGCTTCTTTCTTCTCAGACTAGGCTGAGTCTTTGGGGTGATGGACAGATAGGTCAATGTTAGGCAACAGGAACTGACCGAACTAGATTATGTGCACAAGAAGCATGGTGGAGGGTCAGGAGGATAAAACCGCACTGTCTCTCAAAGAAATAGACAAGAGATAGAAGCGATCAAATGTTGGTATGCGGAAATGTCTCTATTGTTGAGGATGAGAGCTTGGGGCAAATTCAGAATGTGACTGCCATCTTCACGTACTAGAAAACTGCTGTACAGAAATATGGAATGGGAACAAGAAACTTTCTGAGCACCCCTGAAGGTATGGAGGAGAGAGAAGGCAGGTTGGGGCTCAAGGAATTATCTGGGCACAAAATATTCAGGGAAAAGGATACTGGGAAGAATCCCCAAGTTGTATTGAAGATCAGGTAAAATGAGTTCTAGGAACCATTTTTTTGTTTGGTTTGGTTTTTTTGTTTTGTTTTGTTTTGTTTTGTTCTTTTGTTTAGAGACAGGGTTTCTCTGTGTAACAGCCCTGGCTGTCCTGGAACTTGCTTTGTAGACCGAGCTGGCCTCGAACTCACAGAGATCAGCCAGTCTCTGCTTCCTGAGTTCTGGGATTATGGCTTGTGCCACCACCACCTGGTTTTAGGGATCCTTCTAATTCTAACATTTCATAATTTATTTTGAATAAATAACTGGGTTCTTTTGGCCCCAGGGAGAAAGGTAATATGGTAATATAAAATAAGAACTATTGTTTCTTTGTGTTTCTGAAAACATGTTTAATTGCATCATCTCAAATGACTTGACCCATATAAGAGAGCACACATAGGGGAAACGATGCCGTTATATATTTAAAACCCACTGATTTACTGTGGTCATTGCCTTGCATGGCATCACTAGAGGAACACAGTCCTTGACTTGGTAACCAGTACTACAGTCAGGCTATATGTTAGCAAGTAAGAGCATCCTAATTATGCAGGTTCCACTCTTGTCCCCATCTTACAGATGTGGAAACTGAGGCATAGAGGGGTTAAGTTGACATGGTTATGGTCACATAATTATAGCGTGGGAAACTTGGTGTTTGAACCAGATTTCCAACCTCATAGTCAGAACCTCTGGTCCTGCTTTATTGTAGTTCTCACCCTTTATCAGTGAAACTTCTGTTTGCAACAGTTGGAGATCATTGCAAAAATCTATAACCAATCAAATTGCAGAGTTGTGGAGCCCGGTCCCAACTGATATACCTCCAACTCCCACACCTAAGATTCAGGGATCCTTGAGGAAGATGAGGGTGGAAAGATTGTAGGAGTCAGAGGAATAGGGTGTTTGCTGTGGGATTGTGTCTCCTTGAAATGTTGGAAGCTATATCTGTGAAGTCTCAACAACATGCCTAAATATGACCTGAACAAGGCTAACACCAATAGACAGGTTAACATGGAGAAAGCACAGAGGCCAGAACTCTAGACAAAGAACTGGCAACTAAGGGATGCTGAACATTTAGCCCTAAAAACAAAGCATACACATACAAGTAATATAATATTATATATTAA
>CABHPR010153416.1:0-40617 GCA_902168415.1 Peromyscus melanophrys | reverse complement strand
TCTTTCTATCATAGTCCAATCATCTATCACCTCAGTCTTACTAGTTATATATTTCTATGTTTTTTCTTCTATTGCTTGTTTGTATATCTTTCTGCTTCCTTATTACATTCCCAGGCATGTTCACATCTCTGATATATGAGCTAGTCCCCTTTTCTTTTACGCAGCAAGTATTCATTCAGTATAATTAATGACTTCCTTTGTTTTTCCTTTTATTGAAAATATTTTTCTCATATAATACATCTTGATTATGGTGTCCTTTAATCCTCCCAGATCCTCCCCACCTCACCTTCCATCTGAATATACACCTATTCTGTCTCTCATTAGAAAACAAACAAGGTTCTAAGGGACAATAAAAAAATAAAATAAAGTCCAAAACAAAAACTCACATAAGAATAGGACAAGACAAACAGACGGAAAAGAACCCAGGAAAAGGCACACATAGACTCAGAGATCCACTCAATCATGTGCTCGTGAATGCCATGGAAACATTCAATGAGAAGCCTTGAGATATACATAAAGAAACTGTAAGGTAAAAACGGTATATATATATATATATATATATATATATATATATATATATATATACATATATTTGAAAATAAAACTAAAAATAATATAAAATTAAAACGAAAACAAACAAAAAATGCCCTGACATAAAATTATGAGCCAAGGAACCTATAAATTTGAGTCTGTTTTCTGTTGGCCATCTACCTCTAAGCATGTGGTACACCCTTAAGAATAGTATATTTTCCCAGTGGGACTTCCTTGGAGAAAACTAATTTTCCTTTCCAAATGGTTATTAATTGGAGATATCTGAGTTAGGGATGGGGACATGTGTCTAATTCTTTTTTCAGCTATAGGACTGCATCTGGTTCAGACTCTATGAATTCATGTGTGTCGCTCTTGTTGATCTAGAGGGCCTTATTTTTGTGTGTCCTCCATACTCTATGGCTTTTACACCTGTTCAACTTCCTCTTCTTCAGGGATCCTTTATCCCTGATAGGAGGGATAAAGCAGCCTTTAGGTAGATATCTTAATTAGGGATGAGTGTTCAAAGGTTTCTCACTGTCTACATATTTTATGACTGTGAATCTCTGTATTTGTTCCCATCTACAGCAGGAGGAAACTTCTCTGATGATATCTGATCAAGGAGTTCATCTATAAGTATAACAATGTCATTCAGAGACATGTTTTGCTACCTTCTTTTAGTAGATCACTTCTTTTAGTAGTATTACTTTTAAACTAGGCCACTGGACTATACAGTCTCAGGTTCTTGGCCACCCAGGAAGTGTTTGGCAAAAGTACAATTTTATATAAAAGACACATTTATCAGTCAAACTTCTATATTTTCTTATGCTGAGGAACTCTTCCTTATCTAATAATTTTAGTTTCAACTCTTTAGTTAAGTTTGTAAGCCACACAAATTGACACAATACAGGTATTTCACTGAAGTTGGTTTATTTAAAACTTTAAGTCAGCAGCTACATTTTTATCAGCCATTTGGCATACTATTAAAATTGTATACAAAATGGGAGATAGTCATTTATGCTTTTATGGAAACTTTGCATACCCATGTGAAAAAATTCATGAAAATATTGCCACTAAGAACATTTTAAGTTTTCTCTAAGACAATATTGCTGTGGGATGGTCTGTATGTCAAACATGTTGCTTATTGGTCAACAAATAAAACACTGATTGGCCAGTGGTCAGGCAGGAAGAAGTATAGGCGGGACAAGGAGGAGAGAATTCTGGGAAGTGGAAGGCTGAGCTGGAGTCGCTGCCAGCCACCGCCAGGACAAGCAGCATGTAATGATGCCGGTAAGCCACGAGCCATGTGGCAAGGTATAGATTTATAGAAATGGATTAATTTAAGATATAAAACAGTTAGCAAGAAGCCTGCCACGGCCATACAGTTTGTAAGCAATATAAGTCTCTGTGTTTACTTGGTTGGGTCTGAGCGGCTGTGGGACTGGCAGGTGAAAGAGATTTATCCTGACTGTGGGCCAGGCAGGAAAACTCTTGCTACACAATATAGTATTTCATAAATAAATATCACTAAAATACATTTGTATAAAATTCTGATACAAATAAAAAATTAATAATTATCCATCATGTAAGTTTGAAGATTTATATCAAGTTTGCAGAGTCAGAGAAAAGTCAGATTCAAGAGGTACTCCTCCCCATATAAATCGATCTCCTTGCTGCTTCCTTCACATCCTTGTTCCTCAGGCTGTAAATCAGAGGGTTCAGCATGGGGATGATCAAGGTGTAAAACACAGCAGAGACTTTTTCCTGCTCCATGGAGTACTGAGAGCTTGGCTGGATATAGCTAAAAGCCACAGAACCATAAAATAATGTCACAGCTGTCAGGTGTGAAGCACAAGTAGAGAAGGCCTTGTGCCTCCCCTCTACTGAGCGGATTCTCAGAATGGCGATGATAATGTGGCTATAGGACACAATGATAATGATAAAAGTGAAAATAGCAATCACTCCAGAGAAGACCAAAAGCAGCATCTCATTGGTGTGTGCATCAGAACAGGAAAGCTTCAAAAGAGGAGGAATATCACAGAAGAAATGATTCACAACATTTGGACCACAAAAGTCCAGTCTGAGTAGACCTATTGTGTGAGTCAGGGAATTAATGAGGCCACCCAAGTAACATGCGAGAACCATCTGAGTGCAGACGCTGTGAGTCATAATTACTGTATACATTAATGGGTTTGTGATTGCCACATAGCGATCATAAGCCATCATAGACAGGAGTATACCTTCCGTGGTTACATAAACTGCAAAAAAGAAACTCTGCAGAACACAAGCAAAGAATGTACTAGACTTGTGTTCTGATAGGAAATTGATCAGCATCTTAGGAGCAAAGACTGTAGAGTAGCAGATGTCACAGAAAGAGAGATTACTAAGGAAGAAGTACATTGGGGTATGAAGTTGGGCATTCAGCCTGATCAAGATAATCATTCCCCAATTACCCAGAAGAATGACAAGATAAATTAGACTGAAAAGCAAGAAGAGGGGAACCTCCCAATTGGGATTTTCTGTTAAGCCGACCAGTATGAATTCCTTCACACCTGTATGATTCCAAATTGCCATGGTAGAGTAGTCTACAGCTCCTTGTTACAAAATAATATCATGAGACTTAAATGAATAATAAATAAATAGAAGGATTTCCTCCAGGATCTGATGGCCATCATGGTGTGAGACACTGAGAGGTTACCCTATGGTAGATGAAGCAAAGAAAGAAACTTCAGCAGTAGCCCATATGTGTGCTACAAAATCTATACACTGAGACTCAAACGGTTGCAATTCACATTATTGTATTCCCTGTTATCAATTATCACAGAACAAGAAAGGATTTAAAAAAAAATCTATCTCATGTTACAAAGCTCTTAGTTGGTAGAATTGACTATTGACTATTTAAAGGGTGGTACACAAGCTCTCTCTGATTATTTAATATCCACCAGCATTCTGCTTAGGTGGAATATAAGTTTGCTACATTCTCATGACAATGGAAATTTCAACATCCTGTGGATAGCCATTTCAAATTATTTCATTTCCAGTTAACCTAAAAACACCTGTTTCATTCAATACCATCCCCCAACCTCCTTCCCAAATACCTCACCTCAAATATGTCCTTACCCTCTGCTTGTATCTCTGACACATGGGATCAAGCCATCTATTACAGGGAATCTGAGCCAGGACATAAAGATAGATAAATGTTTTCATCTGTTCTTTGTTTTAAGAATGATAAACCTTCACAAGTGTCATTTTATATGACAATTCTTGCCTTCACACTTTGTTCATTTTTTTTGTATTCTGTTAGTGTTGTTCTCAGTATTAAACATAATACAACAATCCAGAACATTCATTGTTAAGAGGAACTAAATTGTGAGAAACACTAAAACCTGCAATTTTCTATATATTTTCTTTACAAAATGATGAAGTACAACTTCACATACTTTCTTTTGAAATGACACATTTTCAGTTCAATAATAGTTAAGTTAAATATCAGAGAATTAAATTATACACATACTTTCTAACATAGACAACAAATATTTATCACTTACCATTATAGGTCTGTATATTTCTTTTGAAATAACAGATCACTTAAATCAGCAACTTGATGTTTTCAAGCAGATGATGTCCTGCTAGAAAATAAACATGTGTTGATATAAGTAACTATAATAACTACCATATAAAATTAAAGTAGGAAAAAGAATGGAAGGAAATGGTCATTGCTATAATATAAATGATATTAATTTCCCATTTTTCTTGAAGTCACTACAGCAATTTGTTGAAAAGTTGGTGGCTGAAAATAACTAGGATTCATTCACTTATAGTTTGAAAGTCAGAAGCACAATGCTATCTGAATTTCGGGGTGGAACTACACAGGTACAAGGTCACACTCTTGCTAGAGGCTCTAAGAGAGGAAGCACTTTGTCACCCAATGCCCCCTTTTGAGTTTCTAAAGCTCCTGTCTGTAGTAACTAACCTTTTTTTTTAAAAAAATGAAACAGCAATATTGTGCTTTTGTCTTTCATTACTGTACCTTCCTTCTTTTTCAGTCAAAAGAACACTTGAATTACATATAATTCCTACTCTCATAATCCAAGGTATGCTTTGTCTTTCATGATCTTTCTCTGACTTACATGTAAACAATCTGTTTTCCCATATGAGGTGGTATGTGTGGATCCTAGAGATTCAGATTTAAAGAAGACTAGGAATTGTTATTCAGTCTGTTACATGTGAGATATTCAGTGAAGGATGCTCTATAAGATTCACCATTAGTATAAAATGATCAAGTGATTTAATGAGATATATGGGTGTGTAAACAAGTGTTCCAAGAAGAGAATGTAGCATGTTCAAAACCTAAAGTAGAATTGTGTGTGATAGGAAGGCTTATAAATGTTCCCAAATAACAGGAAAAGCAAGAATGAATGCTAAGGAATAAAAGATATTGTTTCTCTGGCCACAGAAATGTGATTGAAACCTCTCAATGAGATGGGCAAAATATATGCACAAGATATCACAGTATGTGAATTCCATATTTCAGTCTTACCAAAGTATTTACCCTTTTTCACAACTTTCATGTTACCATTTTTACATTTGTATTGCTTGTAGAAAAGTAATTTTAGCCGGGCGGTGGTGGCGCACACCTTTAATCCCAGCACTCGGGAGGCAGAGCCAGGTGGATCTCTGTGAGTTCCAGGCCAGCCTGGGCTACCAAGTGAGTTCCAGGAAAGGCGCAAAGCTACACAGAGAAACCCTGTCTCGAAAAACCAAAAAAAAAAAAAAAAAAAAGTAATTTTGCAGAAAATGAATCTTGTTCTCTTTTATATTACTGCTCTAATCAACTCCTGTATTGAATTTTATGGTAATGTAAATTCCTCCAGTTTTTATGAAACAGGTTTGTATCTTATTACATATAGTATTTTACAACCTATTTAGTATTCAAAGAACATGTCCTCTATTTAAGGAAGCAGATGAGACACTAGAGACATCAAGGAAACAATTTGGTACCTCACATTTACCAGTCAGGATACAGGTAACCCCTCATACTGATCCATACTAATGGATATTGGGGTATCAAGATTGAAATGATAACTCTATAAGCACAAGCCAACCCCTTTAAACCTGGGAATGTACCTTAGTCCCTGTCTATGTTCCAGATTCATGGCCTTTGGAAGAAGAGTAAATTTGATTTCATTATCCTAGGTATAATTGAAAGCATCAAATATTTTTTAAAATATTTATTTAATGTTTGATATTATAATGTAATTTGATCATTTCCCCCTTTCCTTTCCTCCCTCCAAACTGTCTTATATCCTTATGCTTGCTTTCTTTCAAATTTATGGCTTATTTTTTCATTGATTGTCATTATATCCATATATGTGTATATATGCACAAATACATATATTCCTAAATACATATATACAAGCTGCTCAACTTATATAAATTTACACTCGCTCTTTTGAAACACTATACATTTATTTTGAAACAATATTTCCAAACAAAGATCCAGGACATCAGAGTTTGCATGATATTCTCATTTATTACCAAATAAATATATACAAAATTGGTGGCCAGTTTGATTGTCTCTGAGTTTTCAAATTGTGCTTAAAATGATTATTTCACTAATGATCACAAGGATGAGGAGAGGAAAGGAGGAAATCAAATGTGATAGAATTAACTTTCAATTACATTTGTGGCATTATTCACCAAGCACAGAAAAGTATCACCTTCTGTCAACATATGGTTTGCATCTAAGATGTTAGAATTGTAACTAGAATATAAGTGTATCTAGATATTAAATTCATGGTTTATCTGCACTTAAGATTGCCATTTAGATGGGAAAAAAGTTGATTTACAATACTAACTACTGTGAGTATTCTGCTCTCAAAACTTTTATTCCTAAAGACATTCAAATTTTATTTTGCAGCCTCCATATAATGAGGCTGATGTATCATCACAAATCATCCTGTTCAAATGAATAGAAAATTCTTTTCGAGTCATTTCGTGATTCTAAGACAATAACCATAATGCATGGTCATCAATGAACAGGGATATAGTGAGAGTAGTTATAACTTCTAATTTTTTTTCACTACAGTTAAAAAAGAAACCCAACAAAAGCATATCAAATGAGCTAATGATTATCAAAATTTTGCTACCTTCATACACAGGGAAAGAGCTGTTCACAAAAAGAAACATATTACCTCAAAGATATCCATGTCACAAGAGGTACCCCACCTCTGGCATTGTCTTAAGGGCCAGGAACCAGAGGCTGGATAGCTCACAGACACAGGATAGAACCAATCACATTTGGAAAAGTCAATGAAATATTTCTTAATCGTATTCTGCTATACTTGCAGACAGGACCCTCATATAATTGTCATCAGAGAAGTATCATGCAACAACTGATGGAAACAGATGCAGACAGAGATCCACAACAGACAAAGTTTAGGTGGAGTTTTGGAAATCCTGCAGAAGAGCAGGAGGAAGGATTGTAGGAGCCAGAAGGTCAAGTACCCCAGAAGAAAACCCACACAATCAACTAACCTGGACTCATAGGGGCTCTCAGAGTCTGAACCAACAACAAGGGAACTGCCTGGAACTGACCTAGGCTCTCTGCATTATGGTTTGTGTAGCTTGGTGGTCTTGTGGGACTCCTAACAGTGGACGACTGTCTCTGACTCTTCTGTCTGCTTTTAGGACCCCTTTTGTCCTACTGGGTTGCCTCTTCCAGCCTTAGTATGAGGGGAGGTACCTAGTTTTATTGCAACTTGATATGCCGCGTTCTGTTGATATCCCTGGGAGACCTGCACTTTTCTGAAAGGAGAGGAGGAGGATTGGACAGGTGGTGGTGAGAGAGGAGGTTGGGCAGGAGGGAACAGGAAGGGGAGGTAGAGGGCAAATTGTGGTTGAGATGTAATATATGAGATAAGAAAAAAACTTTTAAAACGTATTTAATTTAAATGTATACATGTATGATTATTATTGTGTCATCCATGTTTTAGGCATGAATAAAATTGGTATTTTATTGTACATGAAATGTTACATATGTACACTCAAAATTATTTGAATTTATGTTTATAGATGCACATATACTTTAAGAAAGTACATATTGACTGGTTTATAATTAAAAATTTGAGACAAATAAAGTCAAATTTCACAAAACATTTATGGAATTATAAAATTTGACATTAAGAATAAATCTATATTTAAACCCTACAATCAACATCAATAGAATCAATAGAAATGAGATAAAATTACAAATCAAATATCTACCTTAAAGTCAGCATGTCATGGTGAAGAATAGAGCTGCTGTGGCAAAGAGTCTAGCTCTCTTAAAATCAGAACTTAAAATAAAAACATGCACAAAGATGAAAAACAAATGGAAAAAAAGTATAAAGTAGTAAACAATTTTTAAATATTTTTATTGAAATCCTTAAGAAATATAGGTTGAAATTATTTGAGGTGCTATTATTTTATTAAATTAATGAAAAACCATATATATTATATACTAATTGCAATTCTAAAATATTTTAATTTTAAATTTGCATAAGTGTGAAAATATCTTTAAGGTACTATAGGAATATAGTATTTAATAATAAAAACATAATTGTACTTACCATATGCAAGAAAATTTAATATAATCATAGTGTAAATTTGTAAGCATTATATAAATAATACTCTTGTCTATGAGATGTGGAGGATTGAAAGATAAATTAGAATATAATATTCAAAGTGTTGATTGTGATTCTCCATTTGGACAACTGGCAAAGAGCTTCCATTAGTGTTCAGGAAATAATAGAAAATATCAAAGTCTTGAAGTAGAAACAGCCCTTCCTTACTTTCAACTTATCAAAGCTTGAATGAACAACACATCTGCTGTAGAAGATCTGGCTTTCACAAGTCTTTAAGGACTTATTATTTGGAAGAAGGTTGCTAATGATTGTCTCTACTCTACTGGGGACAGGCTCTGTAGCTCCTTTTGTGTCGATACGTCTCAGCTGTCCACTGTTGAGTCACTAGCATCCTTCTTGTCTCCTGAGTGTGGAACTAATCAGAGAGCTTTCAGGCCTTCCGATGTCTCTTCAATTGGATATACCTTTTTTTCACAAATAAAGAAGAGAAATGATATCCTTCATAAATAATATTTTAAAATCAGCTGGGATTTTCTCTAAATTCAAGCATCTTCCTATAATGTTCAATAAAGACAAGGAACACAGCAGCAGAAGTTGAGGAAAAGGATGTTTCAGTCAGATGTAAGCCCTTTCCTATAAATGAAATAAATCCTTTCAGCCTCATGTTGCTTTTGGCCATTGTTTTTATCATAGCAAAATAACACAAACTAGAACCCAAGATCGTAATTATCTCTTGCTTTATTTACACAGCACAATGTGATCCAAACCCAGACAACCACTGTGTATCACAGACTGTACAAATTTAAAACTAAAATAAATAAAAACAGAATGCCTCAGAAAATGCAGGAAATGATTCAGTATTATGCCATGAGATGGTGCTTTATATTCACAATTACTTGACTAGAACTTGAAAACTTTACATTATTGCTCGATTTAATATTTTATTACCTAGCTGTTCCTGTATAGAACTATACATTTATTTGTTTAGTTAGTCCTTTAGCAAAGTTTTTATTTACATTTCTCCATTAATCTTCATGTTCATCTGAGGAATTTTATATCTTTCTAACTTTGGTTATTATTGTAATTTGATGTCAAGTAATTTTGTAAAGATCAGAATGGTGAATATACTGTCATGTTTAGTACAATTTATAGTTTGGTTGTTGAATTGCTGACATGATTATGAAGATTCATGATAGGATGGGAATATTATCTTGTTAATATGCTGTACATGATATTGACAGCTCTAGATTAGTAAAGATTTCAAAATATAGAGCAATGGTCAGTCAGAAAACTATTTGCCACACAAACATGACAAATTCAATCTGATCTCCAGTACCCACAGAAAAGATTGGCATGATGACTTGTGTCTGTAATCACACACCTAAAGCGGTGGAGACAGGAGAATCATTGCGGATTGTGAGTCGGCCTGTGTGGTTGAATTAGGATATCTCCATACTCAGTAAGAGAAAAAATAAGGTGGGGTTCAACTGAAAGAAATACCCAACATCAATCCTTGGCCTTCATATGCATATGCAAACAGGTGAATATGGTTCTGTATACAATACAAATACATGAACACACAGACCGAAACACACAGAGACACACATATAAACACACACACACACACACACACACACACACACACACACACACACACAAGAACATTGAACTTTGTAGGTTTCAAATATATAAATGAACTTTATCAAATTAGTGTAAAACTGAAGGTTAAATCTCAGTAGTTTTCTTCGTGTTTTTATTCACTTGACACCTGAAACATATTCAGAAATTCATATTTGTGAAAACATAACAGATGAAATATTGCTCTGCATGGAAGATGTTACGGTGAGTGTCAAAGTGACTCAATGAAGTAGGATATGAAACATAAAATTTATTAATTGGTTTTATTCACCCATTTATCTTAATGAACTTTTAAATGTAGCAGGTATCTTTTCAGATGACTAACATGAATAGATGAATTTTATATAAGTAAAATCAGTATGTTCAGTTAAAAAATTAATTACCTTCAACAAATAAAGCAGGGTATATCAAACCAACAACTAATATTGTTCCAAGACAACACATGTTTGTAATTTCTATGTAGTAGAGTAGTATAAACATTAGTCAGAGTAATTGCACAATATGAATAATAAGCCTTCTCTTTTGGAAAGATGAAAGTTAAGTTACCTCTGCTTAAAAATGGAATGAGCCAGGTGGTGGTGCACACCTTTAATTCCAGCACCTGAGAGGCAGAAACAGGCAGAACTTATGAGTTTGAGGCCGGCCTGGTCTACAAAGTGAGTTTCAGGAAAGCCAGGGCTACAAAGAAAAACCTTGCCTTGAAAAAAAAAAAAGCATGGCCTTATGTAAAGAAAATCTTGAAGACTCCATGAAATAGAATTTTACTACTGATAAAGCAAGCTGAACTCTCAAGATACATAGTCAATATTAAAAGAAGTAGCATTTATGGATACTAGCTGCAAATAATTGGAAAGAGAAGTGAAGAAAAATTCAGAGGGTGGAGAAATGTCTAATTCAATGGAAGAACAAACATTTGTCAATATGTGTTCCTAAGTAACAAAAAGTGGTAAACTTATAATGTTCTAGAAGTGGTAGCAAGTTGGGTTTCATTTTTTTTTTTTTATTTTATCCTGGCAAGAATTTCCACCCCAAACCTGAAAAAGCTTTTAAAAACAGGGTTCTAAAGTGAAGCCAAGAGCAGCTTCCTAGTTGTGTTTCTCAGGCAAGCCTTGATACAGAGATGCTGTGGTATAGGTGTACAGGCTTGAGCTACACTATGGTGGTTCTCAGCATGTGGGCTTGACATACAGCATGGTGGATTCCTACCATAGTACACAGAGGAATCTACAAGCCATGCAGCAGACTGCAAGGTGGATTTAGCTTTTGCTAGTATACAAAAAAGGGGGAGTTTCTGGGCTACATGCTGCAGGATGGAAGCATAGACCCACTCTTTCCCAGAGCTGGTGGTGAGCATGGCACCCCCAGAGCTAGTGGTAAATGTACCTCCACCACATTGGGAAGCTGAGGTGGGCAGAGTCAGCAGCCAAAGCTGCCACTTTGGTCCTAGCCATGCTGCAGTTTAAAGCAATTGTCAGAAGGTATAGAAAAATCATAAAAAAGAAATATATAGTTTTAGAGTAATAAAACAAAGCCCTTAAAAGGAGAATAAAGTAATATAAAAAATAAGCCACATAAAAATGGAAATTATACAGAGTCTGGATTATACTGTCTTTGGGATTTTTAACTGCAGAGAGACATTTGATTGTAGTGGTTACTCAGTTAAACCAATATGTATATTTTAAAGGTATTTTGACTTCAAAATTCATGCCTAAGGATAAGTTGCTTTGGAAAAGAAGTTCTGCTTTCGTTTCCACCGAAGATGATAACTTATGGACTGCTTCCAGGCTAATATTGTTTGGTTCTCCAAGACACCCTAAAAGATCAATACAGCCTCACAGACTACTACAGGCAAGATTTAATTATAATTCTTAATTTTCTCAGGATCCCCATAAAATTGTCATTGCCCTCAATCAGCAGGTTGTAGTATGAAAAGCTATGTCCAGATTCCCAAAATATTATTTACAAATGTTTATTTTTATTTTAAAAGGATTAATTATGAATGCAAACTCTTTCTAAAGAAGAAAAGGAGATATAGATATGACAGAATAAAGGGGTAAATTATTGAATCTACTTTTAAAAGACAACAACTTGTTCGAAATATTTTACATTGCTATGGATTTTAGTTTATTGATACAAATTTAAAGTTAATTTTGTTATACTGTATGTATATTACTACTCTTGTTTAAGGTATTATGTTTATGCAATTCATTTAATTATAATGTATAGTTAAGAAATAAAGATTAATAATTAGCCATCTATGATAATCAAACTTACAGTCATATTACTTAAATTTTCTAGGTATACATAGATATATTTCAGTTAGGTAGGTAATCTTCAAACACTTCAAAGACCCACAGTATATGACATTTAAAAACTTAGACATTTCTGGACAGTAAGACATGTCTGCTCCTGGCAGCACCGATTTACTTCAGAGAAGATATTGGACATTGAAGGAACTCCATATGGAGCTTGCTTTTTTATGGTAAATGTTAGCCATTTGGGCAAGAAACTGCTCTTGCCTGGACTTCTTGACAATATGCTATATAAACTGGACATGCAGGACCCATAGGAAAGTGACCACTGAACTTTGCCAAATCAAGGCAAGAGGGTCCTTTGGATTCCTGCTTCACAGAAGAAACTGCCAGACATTCTGCAGGACACAGAGGAAAGTGACTGATGAACTTTGCCAATAGGTGAGACAGTCTTTCAAATTTCCTGCTTCACTAAAAAGTCTGCCAGAGACTCTAGGCCTGTAGGCTGAAGATGGATGCCTCAACATGGCAGAAGAGAGGAGAGAAGTGGCTCAGTGGTTAAGTGCACTGACTGATAATCCAGAGGCACTTTGGATGTGTGCCCAGGCAGCCAGATGTCTCTGTCATTTCTAGAATTATTTAATTTGCTTGCAATGTACTTCCTGTTTACTTAGGTTATATTATATCTTTCTGGAATCTTTAATGTAGTTAAAGACTAGATAGTTATAACTATAATTTTCCTTAATTATGATAAAAGATAAATTAGATATGAAATACTAGACTCACAAATATAGAATAGATGATAGAATTTTTTTAATTTTGCCAATTACAAATAGACTAGATTTGTAACTGTAATTCTTGTTTGATAACTATTCTATTATATGTAATTTTACTATGTTAGAGTTAAAACCTTCTTTTTTGGTTAGACAGACAAGGGGAAGTGCTGTGGAATATCTTTCTGTATGCTGTGAATATGTGCTGCTCCCATTGGCTAATAAATAAAGCTTCATTGGCCTATGGTAGGGCAGGATGGAGCCAGGCAGGAAAATCAAAGAGAGATAGAGAGAGGAGAAAGCAGAGTGGGAGGAGAAGCCAAACCACCATCCAAGGAGCAACATGTAATGGGACACATTAATAGAATTAATAGAAATGGGTTGAGTTAAGTTATAAGAGCTAGCTAGCAAGAAGCTTGAGCCATAGGCCATACAGTATGTAATTAATATTAAGCCTCTGAGTAATTATTTTAGAAGTGGCTGTGAGACAGTGGATGGGAAAGATTCGTCCTGAATTTGGGGCTGGGCAGGACCTGAGAAACTTCCCTGTACAACACAAACACACAGACACACAGACACACAGACACACAGACACACACACACACACACACACACACACACACTATTGTATTTTAACCACATTCTATTTAAGATTTCAAAATCAGTACTTACTCTACCTGTGTATGTGTGTATGTATATGAGACCATGTATGTTTTCTGGCTACTGAACACAGGGATCTGTGCATGATATGTAAGGCTCTCTCTCTCTTTCTCTCTCTCTCTCTCTTTCTCTCTCTCTCTTTCTCTCTTTCTCTGTCTCTCTCTGTCTCTCTCTCTCTGTCTCTGTCTCTGTCTCTCTCTCTTTCTCTCTCTCTCTCTCTCTCCTCTGTGTGTGTGTGCCTGTGTGTGTGTGTTGTGTGTGTTGTGTGTGTGTGTGTGTGTGTGTGTGTGTGTGTGTGTTGTGTGCATTTAGCTGAGGCAGAAACAGCTAGTACTTAGGATCAAAGATAACTGTAATAGTCTTTAGACCTTTTGAAATGTCCTCAGGGGATAGTGTTAAATAGTGTTTGAGATAACTAAGAAGCATTGTGAAAACTATTCAAAACTTCTGTTGACTTGGACTCAGGATCCAAAGACAATTATCCTCAGTTTTAACCATTAAAGTGAAACAATATTTAAGATATGCAAATAATTCTTGGCAACTTGTCTTTGCTATCATGACACAACCCAGTTTTTAAATCAGGGAGACTATTGTCCTCATAACACATATGTATCTGTCTGTGAGTCTGGTGTTTCCTCTGAAATCTTTAACTTGCTTTCACATTTACATTGTAAATCCAAAGAAACCTTATCTACATACTTTAGGAATTTTTTTTCAGTCTCTTAGCTAATATGGTCTCTTAATTAATATGGGTTCAGATTCTTATCCTGAGTATCAAGTACAATTTGAGGGTCAAATGAACATGCAGTTCTGACTTATTCTAAAGCTTGTTCCAATATTGTCCCTAATGATATACAATGTGACTTCCTTAAGCTACATTAAAATGTACTTGTTCTTCGCCAATTAATGCTTCTTCATGATTCAGACATGGGTGCCTTTATTTACTGGACTTACTTCCATACCTAAAAAAATTATGACACTTTAGTTTATTTGTGATTCTCCTTTTCTTCATTATTTTATGTACAGAGTTATGATAGCTTGTAGGGAAAAGGGCACTTGTCTCTTAATTAAGTTAGACACAGCCTGATTTGTAAATTTGTCATGGAATAATTAAGGAATAATTCATTTTATTTCCATAAAAATCAAGAAAAGCCAAGGAACACAAGCAGAAATATCAATGTCTCCATGTCCTAAGGAAGAAGAACACATGCTTTTTTAAAATTTTATTAAAAATACAGTTTTCTTATATAACATGGTTTAAGAATCTTTCCCTTCATCCTGACAGTTCCTCCTCATCTCCATTCACATCGAGATACACCCTGTTTCTGTCTCTCATTAGAAAACACACAAGCGTCTAAAGAATAATAATTAATATAATATAATGTAATATAGTCTAATAATATAATGCAATAGGATAACACAAAACCTAACACATTTTATATTTTTGGTTGTGAGCCTAGCCTTTAACGGCTGAGCCATCTCTCCAGCCCCTAACACATTTTAAATGGACAAAATAAATAAACAGAAAGAAAAGAGTCCAACAGAAGGCACAAGAATTAGAGACCCTATTATTTGAACACTCAGGACTACCATAAAAACACTAGGTACCATTCAATTCTCTTCTCTCTCTCTCTCTCTCTCTCTCTCTCTCTCTCTCTCTCTCTCTCTGTATGTATGTACATGCATGTGCATGCACCTACCTGTGAGCTCTGGTACAGAACAGTGCAGGTCCTGTGCATGCTTCCTCAGTCCATATGTGTTCATATGATCTTTGATTATGTTAATTTAAAAGGCATTATTTTCTTGGTGTCTTCCATCACTTCTAGCTATTGCAATCTTTCTGCCTTGTCTTCCACAGGATTCTCTAAACCCTGAGAAGGATTTGATGGAGACATCCCATAAAGGGATAAGTGTTCCAAAGTCTCTCACTCTCTTCATAGTGTCTGGCTGTGGGTCCCTAAATTCGTTCTCATCTCCTTAAGGAGAAAGCTTCTCTGAGGATGGCTGAGCACAGCACTAATTTATGAGGGTACAGAATGTTATCAGGAGCCTTTTTGCATTGCTACCTTTTTTTTGTAGAACAGCAATATTTGGTCTTACTCTCAGTCCTTCTGTTATCTATTCTCAGCATCTTGTTCAAGTCGGCCAGTGTCAGGCACGGATTCTTTCTTTACTTAAAAGCCCCAGACAGCAGTCAAACTGCTATCATATTAAACTGAAAAACAAAAAACAAAAAAAACCTCCCTACCCTCTTTCTTTATCTAACAATTTTAGTTCAAACTCTCAGTTAAATTTGTATGTCACAGCAATTGTCACAACAGGTATTTCATAGAAGTTAGTTTAGTTAAAACCTTAACACACAAGCCCGGCAGTGGTGGCACATACCTTTAATTCCAGCACTTGGGAGGCAGAACTAGGCAGATCTCTGTGAGTTTGAGGCCAGCCTGGTCTACAGAGCGAAATCTAGAACAGGCACCAAAACTACACAGAGAAACCCTGTCTTGAAAACCAAAAAAAAAAAAAAAAAAAAAAAAAAAAAAAAAAAAAAAAAAAAAACCCAACAACAACAAAAAAAAAACCCCTTAACACATGAGCTTTATTTTTGTGCAGACAGGTACCTCACCATTAAAATTCTATGCAACAGGGAGATAATTATTTAAGATTTTATGAAGACTTTGTAAACCTAAGTGAAAGGATCCATGAAAGTCATGCCATTAGGGATATTTTAAGTTTTCTCTAAGACAATATAGTATTTCATAAATAATATTTACTAAGATATTTTGGTCTAAAATTCTATATGACCCTTATAAAAGATTAATAATTTTTCATGATGTCAGTTTGAAGATTCAAATCACATTTGCAAAACTAGTGAAAGGAGAAAGTCAAGAGGTGCTCCTCCCCATACACATCGATCTCCTGGCTGCTTCCTTCACATCCTTGTTCCTCAGGCTGTAAATCAGAGGGTTCAGCATGGGGATGATCAAGGTGTAAAACACAGCAGAGACTTTTTCTTGCTCCATGGAGTACTGAGAGCTTGGCTGGATATAGCTAAAAGCCACAGAACCATAAAATAATGTCACAGCTGTCAGGTGTGAGGCACAAGTAGAGAAGGCCTTGTGCCTCCCCTCTACTGAGCGGATTCTCAGAATGGCGATGATAATGTGGCTATAGGACACAATGATAATGATAAAAGTGAAAATAGCAATCACTCCAGAGAAGACCAAAAGCAGCATCTCATTGATGTGTGCATCAGAACAGGAAAGCTTCAAAAGAGGAGGAACGTCGCAGAAGAAGTGGTTTACAATGTTTGGACCACAGAAGTCCAGTCTGAGTAGACCTATTGTGTGAGTCAGGGAATTAATGAGGCCACCCAAGTAACATGCGAGAACCATCTGAGTGCAGACGCTGTGAGTCATAATTACTGTATACATTAATGGGTTTGTGATTGCCACATAGCGATCATAAGCCATCATAGACAGGAGTATGACTTCTGTGGTTATATAAATAGCAAAAATGAAACTCTGCAGAACACAGGCAAAGAATGTAATTGACTTGTGTTCTGAGAAGTAATTGATCAGCATCTTAGGAGCAATGACAGTAGAGTAGCATATATCACAAAATGAAAGGTTACTAAGGAAGAAGTACATTGGGGTATGAAGTTGGGCATTCAGCCAGATTAAGATAACCATCCCCCAGTTACCCAGAAGAATGACAAGATAAATTAGACTGAAAAGCAAGAAGAGGGGAACCTCCCAATTGGGATTTTCTGTTAAGCCGACCAGTATGAATTCCTTCACACCCGTATGATTCCACACTCCCATGCCTTCATTACTCTACAGTTCCTTGTTATAAAATAATATCTTGAGACTTAAATGAATAATAAATAAATAGAAGGATTTCCTCCAGGATCTGATGGCCATCATGGTGTGAGACACTGAGAGGTTACCCTATGGTAGATGAAGCAAAGAAAGAAATCTCAACAGTAGTTAACATGCATGCTTCAAAGTCTATACTCTGAGACTCAAATGACTGCAGCTTACATTATTGTATTCCCTGTTATCAATTATCACAGAATAGGAAAGGATAAGAAAAGAAAACCTCTCATTTTACAAAGTTCTCAGCTGGTAGATATCGAGATTTGAATTTAGAGGGTGGTACACAAACTCTGTCTTATCTCTAATATCTATCAGCCTTCTGCTTAGATAAAAAATAAGCTTGCTACAGTCTTGTGACAAGGGAAATTTCAACACCCTGTGGATGACCTTTTCAAGTATTTCTCTTCCAGTTAGCCTAAACACATTGGCTTCAATATGATGTCACTTCCCCCTTTCCAAACACCTCACCTCAGATATGTCCTCACCTTATTTCTGGATCTCTGACACAGGTAGTTAATGTCATCCTATAGAGAGACCTGAGCTAGGACAAAAAAAGTTGAGATCAAAGTTTGCATTTGTTCTTTGTTTTAAGAATGATAAATTATCCGAAGTGTCATTATATTTGACAATTCTTGCCTTCATGTTTTTGTTCAATGTTCATTTTGCATTCTGTGAGTGTTGTTCTCAGTATTAAAAATAGTAAAAGAATACAGAACATGCATTGTAAAGAAGAAATAAATTGTGTGTAACACTAAAACCTGCAATGATCTATGTATTTTCTTTTCAAAAATATAAAGGACAACATCATACAATTTCTTTTGAAATGGCACCTTTTCAATTCAATAATTTTTTTTTTTTTTTTTGGTTTTTTGAGACAGGGTTTCTCTGTGTAGCTTTGCGCCTTTCCTGGATCTCACTCTGCATCCCAGGCTGGCCTCGAACTCACAGAGATCCGCCTGGCTCTGTCTCCCGAGTGCTGGGATTAAAGGCGTGCGCTGCCGCCGCCGCCGCCGCCGCCGCCGCCGCCACCACCACCACCACCCTGCTTAATTCTATAATTCTTAAGGTAAAAATCAGAGAAATAAATTAGCCATATACTTTCTCATACTATTGATAAATACACGTTATTTATGAATGAGATATATTCCTTGCTGTTATGTTTTGTTTGTTTTGTATTTTTGATTTCTTAATTATATTAATTATTGATATTTTTCTTTATCCTTCTCACTTACAGTGCACCCCAACTTCAGCTTTTGCTCCCTCTTCCCTTCCTCCCGGTTCCCAACTCCATTCCCCTCAAATCAAGCACAGCCTTCAAAGAACATTTTGTCTATTTATAAGAGCCTATGAGGCACTTGAGACTTGAAGGAAATAATTTGGTAACTCACATTTATCAGTCAGGGTATAGGTAACTGTGGCATCATGTTCCATATTAATGGATATTGCTGCATCAAATTGAAATGATCACTCTATAAGCACAAGACAACCCACTCAAACCATGGAATGTACCTTAGTCCTTGTCTATGTTCCAGGTTGCTGGCCTTTGGAAGAATAGTGAATCTGATTTCAGTCTACCCTAGGGAACATTTGAAAGCATCAATTTTTAAAAATATTTTATTAATTTTGATATTATAATGTAATTCTATCATCCCCACCTCCCCTTTCCTCCCTCTAAGCCCTCCTACACCCTCTTGCTTGTTCTCTTTCAATTCCATCTACTCTGTTTTCGTTGATTGCCATTATACTCATATATGTGTGTGTATGCACAAATACATATATTCCTAAATACAAAAATACTCCTTGTTCAATCTACATAAATGTACACATAAATGAAAAGCTATACATTTTGTTTAAAACAATACCTCCAAATAAATTCAAGACATCAGAATTTGCATAATATTCCCATTTAATACCAAGAATATATATTCAAAATTGGTGGCCAATTAGATTGCCTCTGAGTTTTCAAATTGTGCTTAAAAAGATGATTTCACTAATGATAACATGGGTGAGGAGAGGAAAGGCAGAAAGCAAGTGTGATGGAAATAAGTTTCAATTACATTTATGACATTATTCACCAAACTCACAGGAGTAAAAGATAATACAGAAATGAATCACCCTCTGTCAACATATGGTTAGCTTCTATGATATTAGTATTATTACTAGAACATAAGGGCACCTGGAAATTAAATTCAGGACTTTTCTGCATTGAACATTGCCATCCAGATGGAAATAAAAGGATGATTTACAAAACTAATTACTGTAAATATTCTGCCTTCAAAAATTTTCCTCTTAAAGACATATTCTAAATTTATTTTGTATTCTTCATATAATGAGGCTGATTTATCATCACAAATCAACATGTTCAAATTAATAGGGAATTCTTTCCCAGTCATTTCATGATTCTAGGACAAAAATCAGAATGCATAGTCACCAATGAACAAGAATACACTGAGTAGTTATAACCTTTAAATACTTCTTTCACCATAGTTAAAAAGGGAACCAGCAGGGATGACCAAACCAAACTAGAGAGAACTCATGAAAGTTGGATCAATTGCTATGGAACCTGCATGGGACTGGACTAGGCTCTCTTCATGGCAAGACAGTGGTAGAGCTTGATCTGCTTGGGTGAGGGGGTGCCTGGCGTAGGATCAGAATCTATCTCCGGTGCATGGGCTGGCTTTGTGGAGCCCACTACCTATGATGGGACACCTCTTGTAGCCTTGAGGCAGTGGAAAAGGCTTGGACTTGCCTCTAATGAATGTGTCTTTCCATGGGAGGATTTGCCTTCTTGTGGGTGGGAGTAGGGGGTGGGTTGGAAGGAGGAGGCAGGGTGGGGGGGGGAGACAGGAGGAGGGAAGAGGGAGATCTTTGATTGGTATGTAAAATGAATGAAAAAGTTTTCTTAATAAAAAAAATTAACCCAGCAAAATCATACCAAATGAGCTAATGATTATTAAACATTTTCTACCTTCACACACAGGGAAAGAGCTATTCACAGAAGAGACATATTACCTCAAAATAGACTCATGCCACCAGAGGGACAGCACCATTGACACTGTCTGGAGGGCCAGGAACCAGAGGCTGGAGAGCTCAGAGTCATAGGATAGAACCAAACACAACTGGAAAAAAAAAGACAATGTAATGATTTCTAATGGTATATACACATTGATTAGTTTATAATTGAAATTTTAAAGAAAAATTAAGTAAAAATACCACACATTTATGGAATTATAAAATTTGACATTGAGAATAAATCCACATTTAAACCCTACAATCAACATAAATAGCACAAAGTGAACGAGACAAAGCTATAAATTATATATTCTACCTTAAAATACATATACCATGGTAGAGAATCGAGTTGCTGGGGCAAAGAGTCTGAGCTCTCTTAAAATCAGAACTTAAAATAAAACCATGCACCAGGATAGAAAGCAATGGAAGGAAAATAGAAAAAAATTCTTAAAATATTTGATTGAAATTCTTAAAGAAATGTAGATCTGAATTGTTTTTAAAGTACTATTATTTTATTAAATTAATAGGAAATTATATGTACTGTATACTATTTATAATTCTTAGTCTATTTCCTAAATTTGCATAAGTGTGCAAATATTTTAAGATACTACATAAATATAGTATTAAATAATAAAACATACTTGTACTTACCATATGCAAGAATCATAATGTAAATTTGTAAGCATTACAAATGTTCTAAATTATAAATAATGCTCTAAATAATTCTCTTGCCTATGAGATGTGGTGGATTGAAAGATATATAATCTCCAAAATAAAATATAATATTTTAAATTGTTGACTATAATGCTACACTTGGATAAACTGGCAATTTTTATACAATTCCATTAGTATTCAGGAAATAATAAAAAAATATTAAAACCTTAAATGAAAACAGTCCTTTCTTACTTTCAACTTATCAAAGCTCGAACGAACAACACATCTGCTGTAGAAGACCTGGCTTTCACAAGTCTTTAAGGACTTATTATTTGGAACAAGGTTGCTAATGATAATCTCTACTCTACTGGGGACAGGCTCTGTAGCTCCTTCTGTGTATATACGTCTCAGCTGTCCACTGTTGAGTCATTAGCATCCTTCTTGTCTCCTGAGTGTGGAACTAAGCAGAGAGCTGCCAGGCCTTCTAATGTCCATTCAATGGATATACCTTTTTTTTCACAAATAAAGAAGAGAAATGATATCCTTCATAAATAATATTTTAAAATCAGCTGGGGTTTTCTCTAAATTCAAGCATCTTCCTATAATGTTCAGTAAAGACAAGGAATGCAGCAGCAGAAGTTGAGTTAAAGGATGTTACAGTCAGATGTCAGCCACTTGGATTTTCTGCTAATTTTCTGCTAATAAAACAATTTAAGTTCATTATTATTTCACAAAATTGTTGTAGCTATCCAGATTCTTCCTACCTATTTTCATCCTTATTTTGACATCAAATAAGTCATTTTATCAATGTACTCTAAAATTGTTACTTGAATCTTTAAGATGATACTTTTGAGAAGCATTCAATTATATAAGAGTTTCAGTGATTTGCAAATGCATTGTAATTTAATTATAATAAACTAACATTGTAGATGATCAAAGTCATACTTCACATTTTACATCCCTGCTTACCAAATCACATGTAATTTTCCACTGTGCTTTACAGCTACACATATAATTGATAAATGACACTTTAAAGCATGATAATGGTTTACACTGCAAGGAGACTTCCAAACACCTCATAAATTACAATTTATACTACAATCAGAATCACACATATTGAAAAATTGCAGCAAATGAAAAACAATTAATACGTGCTCAAAAGCATATTTCATTTTGCCTCTTTGAAAAACATGCCTAAAAATACTAATATTTTTGCTTTTAAAATGTCTAAAGAGTTCAGTGGTTGCCTCAGTTATAAAAATCATTTGCTATGCAACTTTGTGGAATTGATTTTAATTCCCAGAGCCTATGGTAAAAAAAAAAATAGCCAGGCAAGGTGGCACACATTTAAACTGCAAACCTGTGGAGTCAGAGATTAGTGGGTTAGAGGCTACTGGTAATCAAGTCTAGCATACTTTGTAAATTCCTTGCCTCTGTTTCAAAGAAATGGGGTGGCTTATGCTTCAGGAAAAGTGTCTAAGGTTGTCACTTGGCATCAACAGGCATGTACATACATGTGAACAAGACACTCCCACAAGTACTCACATGTGTAGAGAAATATCAAGAACACAAAAGTATCAGATATTATTATGGAAATTTTCCTACCTTGTCCAGACCTTCCTGGATTCTGTTAAATCTCAGTTACTGTACTGGTCTAGGATGCTTGTCTTTATATCCTATTGAATCAATTTGGTGATGAGACCGTATAAGTTGCTAAGGAAATGATCAATTAAGGTGTTCCTGTAAGTCTGACTAAGTCAACAGAATCACAGACAATTCAGTTTCTCATTGTGGTGAAGAAGTTAAATGCTGACACCATAATCCAATTTCAGATTCATGATCAGCATTTTGAGGAAGATTATGAGATGGACATCCTGAAAACAGAACATAAATGTCGTCCTTCCTCATGACTCCAGAGAGACATGAGAAGAATACTGTATATGTGCTGGGTTTGCATTCCAGAGGACAGTTAATGCTTATCTCTTAATCTTTCTATAGTATCCATAACTGAGTATGTCCTTACTGTTTGACAAAAAATAAATAAAATAAAATAAAATTATGTTGAGTGGAAATGTGAGATTGTAGCTATGTGTTAGAAGTTTAGATCCGTTTTTAACAAATATTGGTTACCTAGACTCTGGTTTCTTGGCTCTGGTTGGGAACCTATTAGAGAATGAAGCTAGTGAAATTGAACAAATATATAAATAAGTGAGAGTTTTTCTGAAGTGATTCCAAAAATAAATGCCATAAAATTATAAGTACCTCTTGTTATGTATTGTCAAATGGTCCTAAGAAAGCAAAATCAATCCTACAAATTCTTCATATATAATTACAATTTTTTGTACATTGTAGTTTTTCTATTGGTTTTATAAGCCATTATTCTTTGCGTGTGTGTGTGTGTGTGTGTGTGTGTGTGTGTGTGTGTGTGTGTGAGAGAGAGAGAGAGAGAGAGAGAGAGAGAGAGAGAGAGAGAGAGAGAGAGAGAGAGAGAGAGAGCAATGAAGTAAGTTTAGTTGGGGAATGAACAGTGGGTGTGCAATCTGGAATGGTTTCGCATGAGCTGTGTTGATCTCGCTCCAGTGTGCCACAAAAACTAGAACTGATAACAGACATTTTAGGAGAGATAGACCACTCAGGTGTTGCTATAGCCATGAAACAGGAACTGTCAAGTTTCCACATGTGAAGCTACGCTTCCTGTCATACGGAAGAATTCCGTCTACAAACGAAGAGCAAGGTGCTTACATATTTTTAAATACAAGTCAGGTGGTACTTCTTGATGAGCACAGAAGTATACTTTATGAAACAAACATTTACCAAATAAGCATTATTTTTTGAGACCAGGTGTCATCATGTGCCCCTTTATGGGTTGGAACACACAGAGATCTGCTTTCTTCTGCCTCTGTGCACTGTATGTGTGAACATTTTTATCTTCTACTATCTTTTCACTTTACCTTTGATGCTTACGATGAGAATAGTCTTGGGTTGGAGATTTAGCTCAGTGATAGAATGCTTGCCTGGCAAGAGCAAGGCCATGAGTTCAGTCCTCAGCTCCAGAAAAAAAATAGTCTTATATGTGTGTTGAATTTTCCAAAATTCCATTAGGTTGCCAAGCACAAATAGACTATTATATGGGACCTAAAAGCTATATCTACCAAGTGGCTCATCTATATGATGAATGGTTCCCTTGCAACCTCATAGGACAATAGTTGAGTATAGGCTGCAGCCATAGTCAATATTTTTGTTCTGAAGATGCAGAATATCCATTATAGATCAATAATAATTAAATTTGTATCAGAAATGAAACATCTGAGAACCCAATTGCTTTACCGCTGAAGTCAACCAGACATATAATGAGCTGATGCTATATACATTCAAACTCTTCTGAAAATTGGAAAAGGAATAGGAGAAAAATCACTCCTAACTTGTACTATAGGACTGTGATGGCTATTTGTAGTTGTAAACTTGACTACATCTGGAGTTAACTAAAATTCAAAAATGGAGAGCACACCAGTGCTTCCATCAAGAACTTAAAAGATTCAAGCTGGGCAGTGGTGGCACACGCCTTAAATCCCAGCACTCATGAAGCAGAGCCTGGCAGATCTCTGTGAGTTCAAGGCCAGCCTGTTCTACAGAGCGAGATCCAGCCAGGATAGACACCAAAACTCTACAGAGAAACCCTGTGTCAAAACAAACAAACAAACAAACAAACAAACAAAAAAGATACAGGGGTGATAGTTCACATCAGATCTTCCTTTAACTGTCCAATTTGGCTAATGTAGAAGACAAATGGATCACA
The DNA here is from genome assembly GCA_902168415.1 of Peromyscus melanophrys. Classification (NCBI taxonomy): domain Eukaryota; kingdom Metazoa; phylum Chordata; class Mammalia; order Rodentia; family Cricetidae; genus Peromyscus; species Peromyscus melanophrys. Next base: position 15,804 of record CABHPR010153416.1, on the reverse strand, counting down.
GAGAATGACAGTTGACTATCAAAAACTCAAACTGGTAGTAACTGATTACAGCTGTTATACCAGATGTAGTATCCTTTCTTGAGCAGATTACCACATCTTTTGGTGCTTATGGTATCTGTCCATAAGACCACCAGAAGCAATTTGCTTTTAGTTGGCAAAGCCAGTAGTATGGTTTTACAGTTTTATCTCAAATATATATTAACTCCCCAGCCTGTTTCATAGCTTGTTTGAAGAATTTTGATCATCTGTCTCTTCTACAAAATATCACATTGATGCAATATACTGGTGACATTGTGCTGATTAGACAAGTGAACAGGAGGTAGCAAACACTTATTAGTATTTTTATTAGTATTATTGAACTTATTAGTAACCCATATTCACATCACAGGATGGGGAATAAATCCAAGCAAAATTCAAGGACCTTCAATCTCGGTGAAATTATTGGAAGTTCAGTGATATGGGGCATAAAAAGATATTTTTTTCTAAGGGGAAGGATAAGTTATTGTACCTGGCCCTCCCCACTATCAAGAAAGAAGTACAAAATTTAGTTGGTATATTTGGACCCCAGAGACAGCACATTCCTAATTTGGGTGTGTTACTCTGGCCTATTATTCAAATGATTCAAAAAGCTGCTAGTTTTGTGTAGGCATGGAATAAGAGAAGTCTCTTCAATAGGTCCAGACTGGGATGCAGGCTACTCTACCACTTGTTCCATATTATCCAGCAGATCTGATAGTAGTTGAGGTGTCAGTGGCAGATAGGGATGCTGTTTGGAAACTTTGGAATGTCCTGATAGGTAAATCACAGAAGAGACCTTTGGGATTTTGGAGCAAGGCTCCACATTCACCAGAAGACAACTAATCTCCCTGGGAAAGACAACTTTTGTCCCGCTATTGGGTCTTAGCATAAAGAACATTTTACAATGGGCCACCAAGTTACAATGTGACCTGAGCTACCTGTCAGGATGTGGGTGTTTTCTAATCCACCAAATCATAACATACAACTTACACAGGTGCAATCTATTATCTAACGGAACCACTTTATACCTGATTGGGGCAGAGCAGGTCCTGAAGGCACAAGCAAGCTGCATGAAGGAGTTGCCCAAATGTTTATTGTTTCTATTCCTGTTACAATGCCATCTGATGCCAAATAGGCACCTAAAGCTTCATGGGGTGTGCCCTATGACTATGTGACTAAATAAGAATACTAGGATCTGGTTTACTGATAGTTCTGTATATAGTGTAGGCACCACCCAGAAATACACCGCTGCAGTATTACAGCCCTTTCCTGGGACAACTCTGAAAGATATGAGTGAATGGAAATCTTCAAAGTGGGCAGAACTTTGAAAAGTACACATGGTATGGTAGTTTGAAAGAAAATGGCTCCCAAAGAGAGCGGCACTGTTAGGAGATGTGGCCTGGTTGCAGGAAGTGTGTCACTGTGGGGGCAGGCTTTGAGGTCTCTTTTGCTCATGCTTCCCCCAGTGTGACTTTCAGTGGACTTCCTGTTGCCTGCAAGATACAGCACGCTCAGCTATTCCTGCAGCACCACACCTGCCTGCATGACGTCATGCTCCCCTCCATGATGAGAATGCACCTAACCTCTGAATCTGTAAATGAGCCACCCCAATTAAATATTTTCCTTGTAAGAGTTGGTTGCCATGTTCATGGTGTCTCTTAATATAAATAAAAACCTTAAGTAAGACAAAGTTGACATCAGGGACTGGTGTATTTCTGTGATAGGCCAGACCATGCGTTTGTTTGAAGTAATATGGACATTGGTATTTTGGGTTAGAAAAGCAAAATGCCTCAAGCACTGCTTAATGGGCCGTAATAGTAGGAGTGTGGAAGACAGTGGTGCTAAGAGTTATTTGCATGGGGGACTCATTCAGGAGGTTTCAGAGGAGAAGAATTTTAGTATGCTGCCTAGAGATCATTCTTGTAATATGTTGGTGAAGAAAGTGGCTGCTTATGACCTTGTCTGAAGAGTCTGCCTGAGACTAAAGTGAAGGTTTTGGATTCATTCCATTGGCAGAGGAAATCTTTTTGTTTGTTTGTTTGTTTGGTTGGTTGGTTGGTTTTGGGGTTTGGGTTTTTTTTTTGTTGTTGTTGTTGTTGTTGTTGTTGTTGTTGTTTTGTTTTGTTTTTTCGAGACAGGGTTTCTCTATGTAGTTTTAGTTCCTGTTCTGGATCTCGCTCCCTAAGAACAGACTGGCCTCGAACTCACAGATATCCTCCAGGCTCTGCCTCCCAAATGCTGGGATTAAAGGCCTGTGCCACCACCACCCTGCTGGCAGAGGATATCTTAAAACAGCATAGTATAGACTCTGTTGTGTGGCTTTTAGTGGAAATTCTAATGAGGATTTACAATGAAATGGAGCAAGCTGAGAAGAGTAATTTGCAAAATGTAAATTTTGAGGAGAAAATGAGCACCAGGAAGTGAAATAGAGTTAAATTCCATGTTCAAGGAGATAAACAGATTAAGAAAGGGAATAAAGGGAGTGGTGACCTCAGGGAAATATTCCACATAGCTAAATATCCAGATTTTTAAAAGGAACTAAAGGAAAGCTTAGAGCCAGGTGTGGTGGGCACATCTTTAATCCCAGCATTCAGAAGGCAGAGACAGGTGGATCTCTGAGTTTGATTCCAGCCTCGTCTAAGGAGCAATTTCAAATACAGCCAAGGTTAGACAGTGAAGAGACCTAAAGAAAACGCAAAACTGGTGAAGATATAATAGAAAGATATAAGAATTTGAGACTAGCCTGGTCCATACAGCAACATTCAGGATAGCCAAGTTTAGGAAGTGAAAGACAGAAAGCTGGTAAAGAATTAAATAAATGAGGGAGCCATGTTCCAGCCCTAGCAAGCAGCAGAACTTGGCAGCTTCGGCCATCTGGTTCTGGGTTTAGAGTTAAAAATAGAAGAAAGAAGTTATGGAATAAAGCCAGGCATTAGACAGGGGTGTCCCTGAATGGAGGCCTGGTAGACAGACCATTACATGAAGCTTTGAAGTTGAAACCTGGATTGCCTTGTAGAACACAAGATGTTAGAAATGCCAGAGTTGTGGGAAACCTGCCGAGAAGAGCTGCTAAGAGGGAATAAAACCAGCCCTAGAAAAAGAAATATGTTGCAGTCAACAAAGATGAATGGAATTGGAGATCTGAAGAGCATTTTGATAGCAGACATGAAGATGCAGAATTTTGAGTTTTCCCAGCTGTGTTTTTTTTTTTTTTTTTCTTTTTTCTTGCTTTGGTCCAGTACTTCCTCATTGTGCTCCCTTTCCTTCATTTTGGAATGGAAATGTATATCCTATGCCATTATATGTTGAAAGTATATGATCTGCTGTTTTTATTGTTGATGTTGCTTCATTTTTCCTTTTTTCTCTTTTTTTACTATTAAGAAATTTTCTATTCATTTTATATACCAACCACAGATCCCCCTCTCCTCCCTCCTCCTGCCCCCAAGCCTTCCTCCCAACCCACTCTTCATTCCCACCTCCTCCAAGGCAAGGGCTCACATGGGGAGTCAGCAGAACCTGAGGGAGGTCCAAGCCTGTGTCAGACTGAGACAATCTTTCTTCAGCTTGGATAATCAAGACTGTGCACAAGCCAGTGAAGCAACTGACAAAAGACCAAGACTATTGTACTGGAGTAATACTGAATTTGATTAGTGTATTGTGTACTGCTCTGTATGAGCAAGTGAAGTAGTTAATTGTATACTGAAATTTATGGAATCTAGTGTATTAGGTTGACACGTTCTCTTTGACAATGTATTGGACTACACATGGTCTCTTCAAATGATCTTATGTGACATTCATAATGGATCACCTAATTGTCACTATAATACATTACTTATCTTATGAAAGCTATCTTGGTTGTCAACATGCCACACCTGGGAAAAACAGAAGCGCAAATGAAAAACTGCCTCCATCAGATAGGCCTTTGAGCCTGTTTGTGGAGATATGTTCTTGATTGCTAATTGATATAGGAGGGAACAGCCCTAATGGGATGATTTCACAGAGTCTATTTGATGGTCAACAGAATTAATTCGGGAGTTAACTCAGAACAAGAATAAAGGAGTTGGTCGCAGAATCCTAGAGGGGTGGGGCACAGTCCAATGTGGTTCTCAGGAGAGCTCTGCCTTGATCCATAGCACCAGCATCAAAGACCACAAGGTAACCAAGAAAAGAGACGCACATATGTGCATCCCAGTTCTGAAGGGCCCCCATCCAGGCCACACCCAAGGGGGCAAGTGCCTAGCAGCTATCTGCTGACTCAGAAAGAAAATACAGAAATCAGGACCAGAAAAAGCAGATGATGTTTCAATGGACCAGACTATATTAACTTGGGGAGAATTGTGAAAGCAATTGAATTTGAACTAAAAAAGCCATTGAGTGCTCAGAGCTTAATGTGGTGTGGGAACCAGGAAGACAATGCTGAGAGGAATTCAAGCAACTAAGAGCTGGCTTATGAAGTTTTAAATTTAAGCAAATAATCTATAAGGGCTCTTCATGTGATGTTGTGGATTTCTCACTGTCTTGGTCAATGTTCTATTACTGTGAAGAGGCACTATGACCATGGCAACTCTTATAAAGGAAAACATTTAATTGGGCCTGGCATACAAGTTCAAAGGTTTAGTCCATTTTAAGCATGGTGGGTAGACATGGTGCCAGAGAGATAGATGAGAATTCTGTATCTGGATCCACAGGCAACAGGAGAGAGTGTGTGTGTGTGTGTGAGAGCCACTGAGCATGGCTTAGGCTTCCAAAATATCAAAGCCTATGTCCAGTGGAACATATGGCTTCCACCAACAAAACCATACCTCCTAATCCCTGAAAAGTAACACCACTTTGTAATGGCTAACCATTCAAATATATGAGACAATGGGGGGCAGGGAGAAATTCCTATTCAAATCACTACTTTCCACTCACTAGCCCAAATAGGCTTGTAGCCATATCATAATTCAAAAAAAAAAAATCAGTCTGACTTCAAAAGTGCCCCTCCATAATCTATCACAGTCTAAACACTATTGGAAAATCCAAAGTTCAAAGTATTTTTGGAGACTCATTGTAATCTTTTAACCGTAATACTCTGTAAATTCAAAATAAAAAAGCAGATCACAACTTTCCAACATACAGTGGTACAGTATGTATATCACCATTCCAAAAGGGAGGAAAGAGAGCAGAGTGATGAAATATTGAGCCAAAACAAGACCTAAAACCAGCAGAGTGAACTCTGAATTTTGCATCTTCATGTCAAAGTGCTGTTCAGATAACCAAGTCCTTTCAGCTGTGTTAACTACAACCCAGTTCTCTCTCTTTGGTTGTTTCTACTCCCTGTTAGCAGGTCTCCTCAGCAGGTATCCCATGATTCTGGCATTTCCAACATCTTGGGGTCTCCAATGAAATCCAGGCTTTGTTTTAACGGCTTCAAACAATAGCTTTTCTGTGCCTCAAAGCAGGGACGCCCAGGCACACCTAGCCTCAGCAGCTTCTTAGCCACAGAGGGAGATTCCACAACCCCTTTCTTGTATTCTTGCCTCTAAAGCCAGAACCACATGGCCAAAACTGCAAAGTTTTTCTGCTTGCTGGGAATGGAACATGACCTGCTCATTCAAATATTTTTCACCAGTTTCCTGTTTTTTGGTGGTTTCCTTCATTGCATAATCTTGGCTGTCCTGGAACTCACTCTGTAGAGTTAGTTTACCTGGTGAGTTCACTCACCAGGCTGGCCTTGAACTCAGTGATCCACCTGCATCTGCTTCCCATGTGCTGTAATTAAAGGTGAGAGTGGGTCGCATTCTATTGATTTGTTTGCCAAGGAGGTAATTTGTTTGCCACTCAGGTTGTTGCTAAGACAAAGGGTTGCTCTCTGCAAATTTACAGTGGGATCCAATTGTGGTGGACGATACCCACACAACTCATTGAACATGGAGAAATCAAGATATTGCTTACATGGAGCTTTCACCACTATGTTCTCATCTCTTTGGTGTAGGAAGGTACTCTGGTGCTCCTTTTCTCCTCAAACTTTACATTTTGTAGTTTTTCTTGCTGGGGATGCCCCTTTTCATCATAGATCTGCAGAAGAGTCACCACCAATAACCACCTGACAGATTCAATATTAAGCTGTTTTGAAATCTCCTCTCCCAATGTCATTAATCTGAAACTCTTTAGCCTCAGTCAGACATTTTGGACAAGGATGAAAAGCAGCCACATTCTTCTACAAAATATCACAAGAATAAACTCAAGGTCACTTACTATTATTCTTCTCCTCTGAAACCTTTTGATCAGAGCTGTCATAATCTACATTGATCTCAGCACCACCATCTTTCTTGCTCCTACTAGTATGGCCCATTAAGGGCCATTTAAGGCATTGTTCAACTGCTTTCTTAATCCAAAATCAAAAATTCCACATTCTAACAACAGTGTTTTGGTCAACAACAAGTCGTGGTCAATGTTCTATTGCTGTGAAGAGGCAGCAGGACTGCATCAGCTCTTCAAACAGAAAGCAATTAATTGGGTCTGTTTTACAAGTTCAGAAGTTTAGTCCATCATCAGCATGGCAAGTAGCGTAGTGGCATGCAGACAGACATGGTGCTATCGAGGTAGCTTAGAATTCTACATCTTAATCCATAGGTAGCAGGAGAGAGAGAGAGAGAGAGAGAGAGAGAGAGAGAGAGAGAGAGAGAGACAGACAGACAGACAGACAGACAGACAGACAGACAGACAGAGACAGACAGAGACAGATAGAAACACTAGAGCCAGGAGGTCTGGCTTGGTCTTCTGAAACCACAAAGCATACCCCCAGTAAAGTTCTTCCTCCAAAAGGACCACACCTCCTAATCCCTGTCAAGGCTATGTAAATAACACTTGTACTTCACTGAGACAATGAAGGATTGTTTGCAGGGGAGAATTTCCTCAGGGCCAGCACACAGAGGCTGTTTTCAAGGGTTGAGGGGAGCATCCACAACTTCATGTCAAGCTTACAGCTGCACTTAGTAATGTATAATATTTTCCTACATGGTACTGATTTTGGCAAAATTAAAGCTATAGTATTTAAGTTGTATTTAAGAGGAATTCAAGATAATCTAAGGCTTTTCATTGTGTGTCAGGATTTAGAGTACCCAAAGAAAGGCAAGGATACTCGGCTCATAACGGTGCAGCCTCAGGTGCAGTGGAAATCTCAGGATATTGGAGATGCCAGGACCACAAGATTTCTGCCAATGACAGCAGTAGTAGGTGTAGATTAGAGTCAGGCTGAACCTACAGAATAAATTGTGTTCTGAGGATATCAGAGCTAGAAAAGTAAACCTACCCAAGCATTTCAAAGCTCAGAAAATATTGAGAGAGTCTAAGATTTCAGGTATTGAGCTGAAAGATTTGGAGTTATACTACAGAACTTTATTTTGTTTATGTATAGATGTTTTTACTCCCTTGTTCTTCTTTTAAGGAATAATAAATATCTTTTTCTTTTACTGAAATGAGACGATTTTCTTATACAATGTATCTTCACTATAGTTTCCCCTCCCTCCACCTGTTCTAGTTCCTCCCCATATTTCCTCCCCACTGGCTCCACTGTCTTTCTGTATCTCATTAGAAAAGAACAGGTTTCTAAGAGATAACAACCAAACATGACAAACTAAAGTATAACAGGATGTGGTGGTATTGTGTTCCCCCAAATATTGTGCACTCTAATAAACTTATCTGGGGTCAGAGACAGAACAGCCACTAGATACAAAGGCTAGAAAATGGTGGCACTCACAGCTTTAATCCTAGCATTCCAGAGGCAGAAATTCACGTGTTCAAGGATACAGCCAGACGTGGAGACACACTCCTTTAATCCCAAGAAGTGAGCCTTTAATCCCAGGGAGTGATGGCAGATAGCAGAAATGTATATAAGGTGTGAAGACCAGGAACTAGAAGCATTTGGCTGGTTAAGCATTTGGCTGGTTAAGCTTTTAGGTTTTGAGCAGCACAGTTCAACTGAGAGCCATTCGATATGAGGAAACAGAGGCTTCCAGTCTGAGGAAATAAGATCAGCTGAGAAGTTGGCCAGGTAAGGTTAGCTGTGGCTTGTTCTGCCTCTCTGACCTTCCAGTATTCTCCCCAATAACTGGCCTCAGGTTTGATTTTATTAATAAGACCTTCTAAGATTCATGCTACAACAGGATGAAGCAAAAACTATCATACTAAAGTTGGACATGCCTAACCAATGGGAGGAAAAGTGTCCCATGAGCAGGCACAAGAATCAGAGACCAACTCATTCTTACGCTCAAGAGTCACATGAAAATACTAAGCTAAAAGATTCAATATATATGCAGAGGAACTGGCACAGACCCATGCCCATCCTTCATCCTTGCTTGCTGCTTCAGTCTCTGTGAGTTCAAATGCACTTTGCTTAGTTGATTCAGGGGGTCTTGTTATCCTGATGTCCACCATCTCCTGTGTCTCTTATAATCTTTCTGCCTCCTATTCTGAAGAGTTCTGTGAGCTATGACAGGAAGGATTTGATGAAGCTCTCCCACTTGGTCTTTCCCTCTGCATATCATCTGTCTGTGGGTCTCTGCATTTGTTTTCACCTACTTTAGGAGGAAGCTTCTCTCATGATGATTGCATAAGGCCCTGACCTATGAGTGTAGAACTATATCATTAGGAGTAATATATTGATACTTTTGTAAACTAGTATGTTTGGTTTTATTATAGACCCCTGGGCTATCTAGTCTCTGGTTCATGGTTATCCAAGCATTGTCAGACATTGGTTTTCTCTCATGGAGTGATCCTTACGTCAAATCAGACCTTGAATTACTACTACCACAAGGTCTGTGCCACCATAGCCCTAACATATTTTTCATGCAACACATACTGTAGATCATAGATTTTGTGGCTGGATTAGCATTTAAATATTACCTCTGGTAGGCTGCAGAGTACCTTCCTACACCAAAGAGACGAGAACATAGTGGTGAAAGCTCCATGTAAACAATACCTTGATTTCTCCATGTTCAATGAGTTATGTGGGTATTGTCCTTGGCAATTGGATCCCACTGTAAATTTGCTGAGAGCAATCCTTTGTCTTAGCAATAGCCTGGGTTGCATAGGAATTTCCATAAGACCACCTTGGCAAACAAATCAATTGAATGCAACTCAGTTTTACTACTGGAAGCCTCTTTTGGTGACAAGAGATGGCCAGTTGAGACTACATATCCTGCATTATTAGTAGACCTCATTATAATAACCCTTATATATTTTAGGACACGCACATACACACATGCATGCACACACACAGAGACACATAAATTCACACAGACACACATGTACATGCACATGCACACACACACAGAATGAGTGGGACATTCTGGGTTCCAAATGCCTACATGTAGTTTATCATATTTAATTTACAAATATGGGTTATATCTCACTAATTTTCTTCATATTTTGTACATTTGATACTTGAAAAATTATCAAAACAATAACAATAGTGAAAACACACCAAATGCAATACTGTTTTTGGTGTGAAAGGTATTATGTTGAGTGTCAACGTTGATCAATGTTGTAGTATATAAAAGTATGATTTAATTATTGAATTTATTCGTTCATTTATATAATGAACTTCTAAATGAAGCAGATATCTTTTAAGGTGACTTACATTAATATATAAATTCTGTGCTATTGAATTTAAAAATGAATTACCTTAAACCAGTAAAGCTGAGTATAGCAAATCAACAGCTTATACTTTTTCTATGTTTGCCATTACTATGTAATAGAATAGTAGAGTCTATAGTCAGATAATTACACAGAATAGGTAGAAAATCCTTTTTATTCTGGAAAGATGAAAACAAAATTTGAAAAACTACATGACCTTATGCACAGAAAATACTGAAGCCTGAAAAAGAAGGGTGCAATAAGTACGGCAGAGTTTCAAGACATAAAATTAATCTTTGAAATAAGTAATATTTTATAGACACTAACTGCAAATAATTGGAAAAAGAAATGATGAAAACTGTCATAGTAGATATAGCCAAACAATTGGTTCAAATGTAACCAATGTTTAAAAAATGAAATGTTTATGAAAGTAATTGAAGACGTTAATAAATGGAGAAGTATCTTCTTCAATGAAGGATACATATTTATCAATGTCTGCGTACCTGAAGTCACATACAATGGTAAGTTTATAATATTATAAAAGGAAAGTATTCATGGATTATCTTTAATAATGAGAAGGTATATCTTTAAAGTCAACCAGGAATGGACATTTTTTAGTAACTTGAATTCTCATTCATTTGAAGATACCCTTTTTTTCAAATAATTTTTTGACTGCATTTTTCACATCCTTGTTTCTGAAGCTATAAATAATTGGATTCAACATAGGAAAGACAACAGTGTAAAACAGAGCAACTACCTTATCAGTGTCTGGAGAATAGCTGGTGGAGGGACGCAAGTACATAAAGAGGAGTGTTCCATAGAACAAGGTGACAGCTATGAGATGGGAAGCACAGGTGGAGAAGGTTTTGCTCCTGCCTCCTGAGGACTTGATGTTCAAAACAGTGATGAGGATGCAGAAGTAAGAAATAAGGATGACCAGGAAGGTGCTCATCTGGATTGTGCCACACAAGGCAAAGAGTAGAAGCTCATTAATATGGGTATCTGCACATGATAAAGCAAGCAGTGGTGGGATGTCACAGAAAAAGTGGTTGACAATATTGGAGCCACAGTATGGAAGCATAAATGTGAGAGACACATGCACCAGTGAGGTCATACTTCCACTAAAATATGCCAGTATCACAAGGCTAAAACAGACCCTTCGAGACACCAGAGTAGAATAAAGCAGTGGGTTACAAATGGCTGCATAGCGGTCATATGCCATTGCAGCCAGGATAAGACACTCAGCATCTGCAAAGCATGCAAAGAAAAACATTTGTACAGCACATCCATAGAAAGAGATGCTCTTCCTGGAAGCTAAGAAATTTACCAGCATTTTAGGAGCAATGGCTGTAGAATAGCTGATATCTAAGAAAGACAAATTGCTAAGAAAGTGATACATGGGGGTTTGAAGGCTTAAGTCAATATTAACTAGGATTATTAGGCCGGTATTTCCAACCACAGTCAATGTATACACTATGAGAAACACCAAGAACAATATGATTCTGAATGGCAGATAATCTGTGAACCCAATAAATATGAACTCTGTTGGCCTGGTATAGTTTGTGTGCTGCATCTTTGTGGGCTTCTTGCTTTTCTCATTGGCAGTCGATGATATCCAACAATGGGAAGTTACCTGGGCGATGAGTGATCCAAGATCTTTGTTTTCTCTTCTAAGGAGAAATAAAAAACAAAACATATCTATGTGTCTTTCTACTCTCATAGCCTTTTCATTACCCACTCATTACATTCTTATGCATTTTGTGACAGATGAGAGGATAATTAGACTAATGAGAGAATAAACAGATGCATGTTATTTGAAAGCAAAGGGAGGACTGACTACATAAGCAGAAAGAAGAGAGCAATGGAAGAGAATGATGGATAAGAGCAAAATACAGTGATGTATTATCAAAGTGTCATAATCAGGCCTCTGAGTTTGTGTGTTAACTTAAAATTAATTAAACTAAGTTATATTTAATTTTATTACATTGGTTTTATCATTACTTGTTTTAAATGGGAACTAAAAAGTTATTCTTGATTTCTGAAGATATCACTTAGAGGGTGGTGTTTCTTGAGGCAGTCACCCTGCTAAAGGTTTCCATTTTTTTCAATTTAATATGAGATTTGGGGGTCATTTTTGAGATCGGGAAAAATAATAAAAGTTTCAAAATTTTTTAGAGAATCAGCTGTAATGTTAGGGCCCAAAATCTACACACTTTTAGACTGCCAAGTGAAGAAAATTATGGGAACGTTATTGGTATATTATCATTTAAATTTTAATAATCACAGAAATTCTGTGATCAAGAAGTAGAAAACTAAATAAAAAATTATAGAATGTAACAAGTATGCACAAGTTGCCAGATTTGAATCTTGGCTTTGCCACTTAATGTTTGTGTGACCTAAGTAACATCACTTAATCATTTTGTGATGTAGGAAAAGTATGATTTGGTGGCTGTAGAAAACATTATATGAACATTTTATAAATAAAACCTCACAGAATTTAAAAATAAAATGGTGTTTTATTTCTAGTTTATTTGTCTCAGTATCTTGAAATATCAAAGACAATTCTTAAATTAGTTTTGGTCTGGTTTTATGGACCTCTTTTGTTTTCTGATGATTATAATTCACTAGGATTTAAATGATAAAGAGGTAAATATAGACCCAACAGCATACAAAGTATCTCCATGGAATACTTCTTAGAAAAATAAATATAGCATACAGGAAGGACACATTTGCCTTTCCCTGGATAAAAAAGTTACAAATACTCTTTCAAGGACGAGACACAGAAATTTGCAGAAGAGAAAAATCTAAATTAAAAAAAATACTTAGGTTTGTTTACCATTATTTTAACTAAAGGTAAAAGTAGATTATAAAGAATTAAGAAACTCTGGGTCTATGAAAAACAACTAAGGAAATTCTCTGCTATAGTTGCCCATAGATTATAACATCTAAGAAATCATCATCAGCATCAAGATTTGACTTGAAAACTGATCTATTGGTAGACATATGTGAACCCAGATACTGGAGAGGCTGAGACAGGAAAAGGAAATCATGCAGTATTTTGCATTGTGAAAACACACTCATCAAATATGCCTTGCAGTTGGTACAGCTAATGTCAAAATGCTGAGCATGTGGCAGAATAATAAAATAATTGTCTAGAAACTTAGACTCTTCTATCTTAGAATAGTATACATTATTTCATTACTTCCTCATTAATAATAATCATACTCTAGTTGTTGGAGTTACAATTTGAGGCTGAGATCAAGTACATTATAGAACTCTAAAATTTATTAGAAGCTTTTATGTTTGTCTAGAGTGTGCTATTGGAATTTCATAAAATAAGCCACATTCATCAGAACGTGCTTATTAATTTTTATTAGAAACAACAGAACAATTAAACAGGCAATAAAAAAATTAATAACTGAGTGAAATGTCACTAAATGAAAATAAAGTATAACCACAATAACATCAGCACACAGTAAAGTAACACTGTATCAATAAAGCAGCACTCCATAGAATAACTTTCCATTCTTTCAATTATGATTATTCCTAATTCTAGGAACCAGAACTTGAGTAAACTTTCATATAACACTTGTTTACGTATGGTAATATATAGTGATGATGATGATGATGGTCCTGATGGAAGCAACAAATAATTAGTAAAAATTATGAGGTATGGAGAGTAGAATATATATTTACATGTCTCATTTTATTTAGACTTCTCAATTGTCCTGTGACATGCTATTAAAGAATTTCTTTTGCAAGTGGACCTGAAATAAAAGAAAGAAGTAATTTTTTCAAGCTCATACATTGAGTTTTCATTGTCCTTCTACTCAAAATACTGCAATGATTCTGATCTTGAATTGTTTTACACTGCCATGGGAATTTTAGGGTAGGTTATAAAATTAAAGAGTATTAACTACAGGTCGGAGAAGTTTAGGCATGATCTAATCCATATTTTTAAAATTTTTATATGGAGTGTTTTAATCCTTTGAAACAACAGGAATATGTTCACTACTGATTTTAACCATTACCATAGGGTCACAAGGTTCTAAAATGTGGAAAGTCAGCTTCCTTATCTTGTCAGTAAAGTAAATAACAGATGGTGCAGTGTGTTTGTGTAACTGTCATAGGTGAAGCTAGCTTCAGTGTATCACACTGTCTGCTGCCACCTGTTTTCTTAACCACCATGAAGGCTGACTCTCTTATGGAATCAACAAAGGTACACGTTATCTAAAGCACAAGCATTAGCTTTGTAACATTGACCTTAGATATTTTGCTGCTATGTCAGGGATTAAAACACTTACCTCAGCACCATCTAAGACTTTCAACAGTGGAACCTATTTTGACTTAGAGACAATATTTGTCCCCAGGTTTTGAAGATAAGTCTTGTGAGAGATCACTATTTATCTTAAAGTCCATGACAAGTGGGACATCATCCCAGGGTAATTGCCAGCCCCTGTGGACAACTGTGTAGGTAATTACTTTTTGAAGATATGTGGCTTAGCTGACTTCTCTTAAATGAAATAAAATGAAGAGTGATAACACCATTGACTCTTAGATAGGAAATAACATCATATTTGATTACAAACCCTAACAGCAGAAAGAATTACTTGTTTGTATATATTTTATTTACCCCGTGACATGCTTCTATACTTTCTGTGAGTATCCACTGTGAATTCAGCTACTGGAAGAGCCTTTGAAGTATGCAGTTATATGAGGAAAACACAAAGTACAGGTTCAGTGATATTTGGAAAGTTACTGTCTAGGAGGCTTGATTATTTTCTCTGCCAGTTAAGGAATTCAATATAAAAAATTCTTGATTACAGAAAGTAGCTAAAAAAAATCTCAGACACAATAGGCAGATTCAACAGTTCAAAAATTACTTTTAGGTCAGTTCCATTTCTGGAGTCTTTGGACTCTGATTTTTTTTTATTTTATTTTACAATATAATTCAACTTTACATATCAGCCATAGATCCCCCGTTATCCCTCCTGCCACCCCGCCCCCCTCTCCCCGGCCCACCCCCCATTTCCATCTCCTCCAGGGCAAAGACTCCCCCGAGGATTGAGATCAACCTGGTGGACTCAGCCCAGGCAGGTCTAGTCCCCTCCTCCCAGGCTGAGCCAAGCGTCTCTACTAAGCCCCAGGTTTCAAACAGCCAATTCATGCACTGAGCACAGGACCTGGTCCAGCTGCCTGGATGCCTCCTAAACAGATCAAGCCAATCAACTGTCTCACCCATTCAGAGGGCCTGCTCCAGTTGGGGGCCCCTCAGTCGAGGAATGTTCATGATAAATGAAGACCACATGAGAATAGGAAGGAGCAAAGTGCTGGAGAGGCCCACAGAAATCCACAAAGATGCCCCCACAATAGACTGCTGGCAATAGTCGAGAAATAGCCCGATCTGACCTCCCCTGGTGATAGGATGGCCAAACACCTTAATTGTCGTGCTAGAAACCCCATCCAGTGACTGAGGGAACTAGATGCAGATATCCATGGTCAGGCCCCGGGTGGAGCTCCGGGAGTCCAATTGGCGAGAAGGAGGAGGGTTTATGTGAGCTAGAGTTGTTGGGACCAGGGATGGATGGAATACAGGGACAACTGGCCAAACGAATGGAAACACATGAACTGTGGACTCTGATTTTAAAGTGCAAGATGTTTTCATAAAAGTGATTTACATTCCACCTCAAGGAGTAACCAAACGCAAAAGCAATAGGCTGTATGTTGTGGGAGTCTCTTAGACAGCCCTGTCAAACAACTCAACAGAGGCATAATAATTGGGGTTTTTGTTAGGTAGCCTTTGGCTGTGGGAAGAAGCAATGTCATCAAAGATGAAAACCGTCAGCTGAATGGCCCCTTTCTGAAAAGGTACCATAAAAGCTTCCAAAAGAATGAGGCAACCAACAATTCTAACCATCTGTGACACCTATAAACCACATCAATGACCAGCATGTCAGGACAAGCTTAAGTGTGTAGTAGGGCTATGCACACCTTGGTAGTAACCTACACCTCTGTAATTGGATTTAAGACAGCTCAACAGGGTAGATACAATGTCTGGTACTAACTACATAGTGCTAGTGAAGTAATGGTTATTGGAGGAGAATCTACAGTCTCAACTTTACTAAGTCAGTGTATTCCCTAAGAACATCCTGTAAATATTTGTCTTTA